>JABTXL010003485.1:7187930-7231807 GCA_025134845.1 Neodon shergylaensis
GGACAAAACAACAGCCTACAGAATGGGAGAAGATCTTTACCATCCCCGCTTCTGACAGAGTCTGCTTGTCAAATATATAAAGAACTCAAGCACCTAGACACATAATAATCAAAATAAAAACTATGATACTGATTTAAAAAAAGAATAGTCAACAGAAAAGTCACAAATGACTAAGAAACACTTAAGAAATTCTCACCATCCCGAGTCATAGAAAATGCAAATCAAAACTAAATTGAGATTCCATTTGAACCTGTCAGAATAGCTGAGATAAATGATTCAATTGGCAGCTCAGCATTCTGAGCAATGGGAATACTCCTCCATTTCTGGTAGGAGTTGAAATTTGTATAGCCACCATGGAAATCAATATGGTGTTCATCAGGATATTTGGAATCAATCTACCTCAAGACCCACCTATCACACTCTTGGTCATAAAGGATGCTCAATTATATCACAAGGACACTTTCTTACCTATGTTTGAAACAGCTTTATTTGTAATAACCAGAACTTGGTGACAACATAGTTTTCCCTCAGCTAAAGAATGGATAAGGAAGGTTTGGTACATTTACACAATGAATTATTACTCAGCTGTTAAAATCATTGACATCATAAAATTCAAAGAAAATGCATAGAACTAGAAAAAATCATACTGAGTAAGCTAACCCAGACCCAGAAAAATAAATATGATATGTACTCACTTATAAGTGGATATATCTGTAAAGTAAAGGATGACCATGCTACTATCCACAGATGCAGAGAGGCTAGATAACAAGGAAGACTCAAGGTATACACCTAGATCTCCCGGGGAAGGGGAAATAGAAGAAATTTCATGAGTGGAATGGTGGCATGTGGGATTGAGAAAATGTGGAAAGAGGTAGGCTGAGGTGGAGGGAGAGTGTTTTAAAAAACAAGTGGAAAGTGGGGTCATTTCAAGGTCAGGTTGAAACCTGCAGTAAGGGAAACTCCCTGGAAGCTATAAGGATCATCCCAGCTAAATTTTTGTTTGTAGTCAGAAGCTAGAAACTTAAAAATTCCATTCAAGTAACCTTAAATAAATAATTTCTTAATATTTCCTGTCTTGTTAACATTATTTATATAGAAATCAATCAGAAGATTTAGAAATTCATATGTTATATTCATTTCATTTAATTACTGTGGATAAAGGCCTTATAATCACATGTGGTTTCATCAAACATTTTTACAATATGCTGCAGTCAAAAAGGTTTCCTTACAAATCCAAGAATTAAGTAGGAAACTCACATGGACACACTTGATATTTATATAGACAGAGCCAGAAGCATCATATAAAATGACTTAAATACAAGGATAAAAGAGAGAGCAATATCATTTACAAATGTTAGTCAAGGAAATACTCAAAGGAGAATCAAATATTGACTTTCAAAATCCCGAGGAATGAGTTGCTTTTAAATGAGATTAATTTGAAAGTAAATACTTGAAATTCATAGGTACTTGTTTAGAAAACCAGTATGTGACCTTGATAAGAAAATTAACATTGTTTCAATGATAAAATTTCAAGTTGATATACAAAATATTAATGTAATCCTTCTCACAATTAGAGAAAATATAATTCATGTTGATGAAAGGAAAAACAAAACTTATAGATACCAAAAAGCAAAATGTAAAAAAGTTAGCAATAATGCAACAATAAACAACAACAAATTCTGCAATAATGTCAAAAATACGACTGGAAGTGATTATTGCACATGTCATTGAAACTTGTAATTATTTTTCTCTAGAAATATCTGTAGAAAGGAAAATGTACTTCATGGAATAAAGGGTGTTGATGACCTTACCAATATGAAGTTGGAAAGAAATTTTAATTAGAATGCACGGAGAAGGGAGGAGACTGAAGTATTTATTTGTTTTCTTGCTTGTTGTTATTCTTATTGAATTTTTTTTTATCATGAAGTTTATTCTTCTCATGATTTCTCATACCCCAACACTTCCCATAGCCTACTCCCATACCCTCCATTACACTAAATCCTCCATTCTTTTTTCTCTCTACATAGAAAAACAAACAGGCAAAAAACAAGAAAAAGAAAGAGATCAAATTAAAAGACAGAAAAAGGAAAAACGAAAAGAAATACATAAACACACAGTAGAACACAATATCAAAAACAATAGTTTAAAAACAGACCAGTAAGACAAAAGATATCCAAACAAAGCAATATGAGACAAAATGTCTACACAAATAACTATCTTAGAAAACAACATGCAGAGTTGAAAATTAATTAGTTTTTTGAAATGTATGAAATGAAAATTATATTTAATGACATAGAATTATGTGATAAAAAGTTGAAAAAGATTTTAAATGATTTTAGCAACAGGTTTCCATATAAATTACTAATATGCAATTTCACTATAGGTGTGGCTGTCAAAACATAATGGATTTCACCTTAATTATATATAATGAAATGAATTTAAAAAAGGACAAATTGTGCAATCTAAAATGAAATTATTTGCCTGGTCCATATGTGTGGTAGTGGTTGATAATAAAGAATCAAAGGAAAGTGAGAAAGAAAAAAAACTTCTTTGTTGACATTTCCAGGTATGGAGATAATTGTCTAAATGGATATGTCAACTGTGTAACTACGATATGTTTTTTCTCTTTTTGAAATAATTATTACATTTATTAATGTTTAATGAATTTAGGGATATCCATATATGTACTCATACCCATGCAACAGCACATGTGTGGAGTCAGATCACAGCTGAGTGAGTGGTTTCTACCCCTCTTCCCTGTGGATTAATAAGATTAATTTAGGTCATCTGGATTGGCAGCAAGTGAAATTAACTGCTATGGAATCTCATTGACTCATATGAATCATCTTTCAACTTGTAAGTTGTCATAACACAAACAAAATATTATCTCATATTTACAAAAATTTCTAAAATTAAAGGAACAATTTTTTTCTTTATTATGAACTCTCATATTCAATTCATGCAGAGTTGGAGACCAGGTATCCCCAAGGACTATGAAAACAAAAGGCTTTCCAACTGCATAGACCTATTTAATGTGGAGAATGGGAAACTTTCCAAGGTAGTTATGACTTTTGTTATTGTATATAAGCCACACTGAGGTGAAACACATCAGCATCACTGGTCTTAGAAGAAACAATGATGTACGAGTTTCAGATTCAAGGGAAGATCAGAGTAAACATCATCCCAAAGGAAAGATCTGTTTTATAAGGTGATTCTTGTAGTGTGAGTGCCTCACAAACTAATTGTCATACTTTCATTTTTTATTGCAACTACTGATTTTAAAGTTTATTTGCTTCAGTATCGCAATTTTAAATGCTTCATGTGTTTACAGGTTTTTTTTTTTTTGGTTTTTCGAGACAGGGTTTCTCTGTGGCTTTGGAGCCTGTCCTGGAACTAGCTCTGTAGACCAGGCTGGTCTCGAACTCACAGAGATCCGCCTGCCTCTGCCTCCCGAGTGCTGGGATTAAAGGCGTGCTCCACCATCGCCCGGCTTGTTTACAGTGTTTATTCATATTTTTTTAATTGTTGTGCTTGACAAAATGTTGTAGTCTCCCCCCCCACCCCAACGACTCCTTGAGACATTTGGAAACATAAAACAGTTTTATATGCTCACATCTCTTTAGGATAACCTTAAAAATACCAAGTCTCTCAACATAGAAAATCGTTGTACTCACAGGCCACTAAACTTACTTTAATGTTACCTGATTATTTTTTGATTTTGGACCCTTTATTTTCTCAAGATACAGAGAATACATTAGGGAAGTAGTTATTAGAAATTAAGGGGAGATGTCAGTTATACCAATTATAATAATTATAATTCACTAAGAATTCACCAATTAAAATAGATATGTAAAAATGTTGTTGATATTCAAATACTTAAGTATGTTCAATTTTGAACACAATAAAATTAACCTTATGTAAACCTGGCCATTTTTACTACTTAAATTGATCATTTACTTATTTGTTCTTGTATTAAAATAGCAAAGTACATTGTTAGAAATGTCACTGATTTTCTTGGACTTCTTCAAATCAAAATTTCTATAATGTGTTTAATAATCTGTAAGTAATATTAGGATTTGGAATCAGAGAGCCCTCACTGTGTGTTACAATTTTATAACTTTATGAAACAGATTGAAACAGGAAATCAATAATCATTATTATTACTCTTATATGTCAAGTATTTAACAAGGAAATCACAAAATATCACCTAGATTGTTGATATTTTAATCTTCAAATTTCCAAATCTAAAATTAGTGAGAAAAGTGGAGATATTAAGATTAAGAAAGAAAAGTCAAAAGAAATAAATAAAGAGTGAGAGACAAGGAAGAAAAAAAGAAGAAATGAAACAGAAATTTAGAAAGGCAGAAAAAGCAGCTTTCATGAATAAATTATTCAAACTATCATATGAAATCTCACCATTTCGAGTTGAAAGGCTGTAAGGTTGTAAGGATGTAAGTTACAATAAGTAACATCCATCAGAACTAGTAATACATTATTGTTTAGAGATAAAATCCAAAAAATATAACCAAAGTTCAAGAAAAGACAATACTAAAAATTTGTCCTTGGCATGTGATTTCTCAGTTTATTTGATGATCCATTTTTATACAATTTACAAATTTAAAAGAATTTACTCAATTGTGTCTCTTTAAAGTAATCATACATTGATTGGGGGCCTGGGAATTTTGTGTTTATGTTTAAAATATGTCAAAGGCTTATCAGTCTGGTATTATGGCAGTCAAGTAAAGAGCCTGTGAATATATCTCAGGTATTCCTTGAAGAAAATGATCTCTGAATCCATGCCAAAAACATAGATTTATGGTGGAAAAAATGTAAAGAGAATATTTGCTATTGATATTTTTCATAAAATACTCACATACCAATATAGACTATTTTTCAGATGGGTAGTCGTTTTTCCTATATTTAGCAAAAATACATAATTAGAAAGGATGTACAAACTCAAGGAAGTTACTTTAACTGACTGGGTACAAGGCTTAAATATGATTTGTATTTTTCTTA
Source organism: Neodon shergylaensis (assembly GCA_025134845.1). NCBI lineage: Eukaryota > Metazoa > Chordata > Mammalia > Rodentia > Cricetidae > Neodon > Neodon shergylaensis. The sequence goes on from JABTXL010003485.1 coordinate 7,192,947, forward strand.
CTTGATTCTGACCATTAAGTTATTGTTTCTATTTCAGGAATTCTTAATTAGGGTTTGTCTCTCTGAACGTTTTGGAGCCCAGTGTTCTAAATGGAAGAAACGAACCAGTCTGTGGTATCTGAATTCATTTTTCAGGGACTTTGCACCTCAAGGGAACTGCAGATTTTTCTCCTACTGCCATTTTCCACCCTCTACCTGATGACTGTGGTAGGCAACCTCTTTGTGGTGACATTAATCATCATTGATCACCATCTCCATTCTCCTATGTACTATTTGTTAGCCAATCTCTCATTTATTGACTTCTGTCTTTCCTCAGTTACTACCCCCAAAATGATCACAGACCTCATACAAGAAAACAAAACCATTTCCTTTGGGGATTGCATGAGCCAGATCCTCTGCGTGCATTTCTTTGCAGGGAGTGAGATGGTTCTTCTTGTAACAATGGCCTATGACCGCTATGTGGCTATCTGCAGGCCACTCCACTACACCAGTATTATGGACAGACAGAAGTGCGTCTGGCTCGCTGTGATATCATGGATCATTGGATTTGTGCATGGCATTAATCAGCTGATTCTGGTCTTGGAACTACCTTTTTGTGGACCTAGAGTGATAGACAGCTTTTTCTGTGATATTTCTTTGACAATGAAATTAGCCTGCACAAATACTGATACTCTGGGAATTATAATAAATGTTGAGAGTGGTGTTTTAGCAATAAATTGTTTCATTCTCTTGCTGATATCTTACACTTATATTCTACTAACTGTTCAGATTCATTCTAAAGATGGTTCATCAAAGGCACTCTCTACCTGTACCTCCCATATCATAGTTGTTGTTCTATTCTATGGTCCTGTCATTTTCATCTATCTGTGGCCCGAGAGCATTACTGGGGTGGATAAGATTCTCTCTGTGTTTAATACAGTCATCACACCGCTCCTGAATCCAGTCATCTATACACTGAGAAATAGAGATATTAAGAATGCCATAAAAAAGCTGATAAATCACATGTGAGTTCTTCAATAAGCTTTAAATATCTTATTTTATCAACAAATCTATTGCATACACATTATTTTATATGAATTTTAGTCAAAACTGAATTGGAGAGCATCTTATTTCTAGAATCTATATGATGTATTTTGTAGATAGTTGTGAAAATAACCACTAGAAAATTATATTCAATATTGTAATACATATAGTTGTATCACATAGAATGAGTAATAGATCTGTACAAAATATATATAAGAGTTGTGCATGTCACTTTGATTAAATTGTTAGTAAAACAATACACTGTGAATGATTTATCAGTCTTATCATCTTTTAGAATATGGTATTATATGTCAATCCTCATTCTATGTAACAGAAGGTATTGAAGATATCTGTGAAGATTGCAGCCACTTAGAAATCAAAATGGTAAACAAAGCACATCATAAAATGATTTACCTTATATTGATATAATCTCGTTCATTTTTTAAGTCTTAACTATTATATGGATTCTGAATTTTCCTGTATTGTTTACCATAACTGAAAGAACAATCTGTTTATAATATTTGAATGTACTTTCTTCAGTTCACAATTTTTTGCATCATATAGATTTTATACTATATAATGAAATAACATAATTGCCAAAGGAAGTTGCGTAAACATTATGTGTTCCTTTTTTTTTTTTTTTTGGCTGAATCTACTTTTTTTAAAAAATTTTTTATTGAGAAGAAAAAAAAAAGTTTCTGCTTCCTCCCAGCCTCCCATTTCCCTCCCCCTCCTCCCGCCCCTCTCCCCCTCCCCCCCTCCTCTCCCCCTCCTCCAGTCCAAAGAGCAGTCAGGGTTCCCTGCCCTGTGGAAAGTCCAAGGTCCTCCCCCCTCCGTCCAGGTCTAGGAAGGTGAACATCCAAACTGGCCAGACTCCCACAAAGCCAGAACATGAAGTAGGATCAAAACCCCGTGCCATTGTCCTTGGCTTCTCATCACTCCTCATTGTTCGCCATGTTCAGAGAGTCTGGTTTTATCCCATGCTTTTTCAGTCACAGTCCAGCTTGCCTTGGTTAGCTCCCAATAGATCAGCCCCACTGTCTCAGTGGTTGGGTGCACCCCTCATGGTCCTGACTTCCTTGCTCATGTTCTCCCTCCTTCCACTCCTCATTGGGACCTTGGGAGCTCAGTCCAGTGCTCCAGTGTGAGTCTCTGTCTCTATCTCCATCCATCGCCAGATGAAGGTTCGATGGTGATATGCAAGATATTCATCAGTATGGCTATAGGATAGGGTCATTTCAGGTTCCCTATCCTCAGCTGCCCAAGGAACTAACTGGGGACATCCTCTTGGGCACCTGGGAGCCACTCTAGGTTCAAGTCTCTTGCCAACCCTAAGGTGGCTCCCTTAACTAAGATATGTGCTTCCCTGCTCCCCTATCCAACCTTCCTTTATCCCAATCATCCTGTTTCCCCAAGTTCCCGCCGTCCTCCCCTTTTCACTTTTCTCTCCCCATCTCCCCTTACCCCCATTCTACCCCACCCCCAAGATCACAACTTTTTCCCCGGCAATTTTGTCTACTTCCCATAGCCAGGAGGATAACTATATGTTTTTCTTTGGGTTCACCTTCTTATTTAGCTTCTTTAGAATCACAAATTATAGACTCAGTGACCTTTATTTATGGCTAGAAACCAATTATGAGTGAGTACATCCCATGTTCATCTTTTTTGGGTAGGGGTTACCTCACTCGGGATAGTGTTTTCTATTTCCATCCATTTGCATGCAAAATTTGAGAAGTCATTGTTTTTTACTGCAGCGCAGTACTCTAATGTGAATATATTCCACACTTTCTTCATCCAGTTACAAAAAAAAAATATTAGTAACCACCTGTGTCTTATCAGATCACCATGGATTAAAGTTAGAATTCAACAACAATTCTATCCCCAGAAAGCCTACAACCTCATGGAAACTGAACAGTCAACTACTGAACCATACCTGGATTAAGGAAGAAATAAAGCAAGAAATTAAAGTCTTTCTTGAATCAATGAAAATAAAGAAACAACCTACTCAAACTTATGGGACACTATGAAAGCAGTCCTAAGAGAAAGTTCATAGCACTAAGTGCCCACTTAAAAAAAAAAACAGAGAAAGCACACATTGGAGACTTAACAGCTCACCTGAAAGCTCTAGAAAAAAAAGAAGCAGACTCACCTAGGAGGAGTAGAAGACTGGAAATAATCAAACTGAGGGCTGAAATCAACAAAATAGAAACACAGAAATCAATCCAAAGAATCAATGAAACAAAAAGCTGGGTCCTGGAGAAAATCAACAAGATTGATAAACCCCTATCCAAACTAATCAAACGGCAGAGAGAGAATATGCAAATTAATAAGATCAGAAATGAAAAGGGGGACATAACCACAGACACAGGAAATTCAGAGAATCATTAGATCTTACTACAAAAGCCTGTACGCCACAAAACTGGAAAATGTAAAAGAAATGGACACTTTTTTAGATAAATACCATATACCAAAGTTAAACCAGGACCAGGTGAACAATCTAAATAGACCCGTTAGTCACGAAGAATTAGAAGCTGTTATCAAAAACCTCCTTACCAAAAAAAGCCCAGGACCAGATGGTTTCAATGCGGAATTCTACCAGAACTTCCAAGAAGACCTAATACCTATACTCCTTAATGTATTTCACAATATAGAAACAGAAGAGTCACTGCTAAATTCCTTTTATGAAGCTACAGTTACTCTGATACCAAAACCACACAAAGACTCATCCAAGAAAGAGAATTACAGGCCAATCTCACTCATGAACATCGACGCAAAAATCCTTAACAAAATACTGGCAAACCGAATCCAAGAACACATTATGTTTTGTTTTCTTTTTTTTTCAAATAGCTGTTTTTTATTTGTTTTTCTTTTCCAGTTTACCTTTCTTGTGTTTTTAAAATTAAACAAAATCACTTTTTATCATGACAGCAGAAATGAAAACATACAGTCAATGTAAAGTAGTCACTCCTGTAAACAATTGTCCAGGGTTTCTCTGTAGCTTTGGAGCCTGTGCTGGAAATAGCTCTTGTAGAACAGGTTGGCCTCAAACTCAGAGATCTGCCTGCCTGTGCCTCCCCAGTCCCAAGATAAAAAGGCATGCACCACCACCGTGTGGATACATTATATGTTCTTGATAGTATGGTATTCATAACAATTCATATTATATACAATTTGGTATAATGGGTTTTTTGGAATAAACTATATTTATACATGTTTACAATAGTTGAATTCTAGCTCATGTCTAAACATATATAAAAGTCTTAACTTCTTAAATTTCATGGTAATATTTTATGAGCTAATGGTTAAAATCAACCTGTATGTATAACCTAATAGGCTAAAGTGGTTGTCATAATATGAATTATCTAACAAAAACAAACAAACACCTGTATCACTTTTTTGCTGAAATCGCATGACTACAGATAAGCATTGCTCATGTCTGGTCACAGACTTTGTTGTATACATATGTATCTTTTTCAGAAGAAATTATCTCTAGTGTGATTATAGACTTAACCCTCAACAGTTTTGTCACTATATTTTTATTAAATATGTTCTTTGACAATATCTGTAATAAGATGATTACATCTGATATAATCTTTTACCTCTTATATCCCTCCCAATCTTATTACCCTCTTCCCAAGCCACACAAACCACAGGAGTACCTTTATATATTTGCATATTTTGTTTTGTTTTGTGGTTCACTGCAATGATTCATTGACATGTGCATCCATTTTTTGCAACTCTCCCTGTAACACCATGAGTGCAGTAGTCAGTAGAACTGAAGAAAACAGCTAGCACTATTCCAGAAACATCAGTAGCTCACAGTTCAACAAAGAGATGTAGCAGTACATAGGTACACTCTGATCTTTGATTGACCATTTACTATTTTCTTGTATAGTGCCCATGTTAGGCAGCTTTGGGATTATACTTGCATTGGCTGTGCCAAGCCTACAAGATTGCATTTCACAGTTCTTGCATTCTTGCTAAACCCTTTCTCATTCTTTCTCAGCATTATCTTATAAGCAAATTTTAATATACAGACAGCTTGCCCGCACATGCTCATGGTTATACTTCAACCTTCAACAACAGAACACCTTAAGGACTCTTTCATAAACTAAATAATTGAACTATAAAATGACCTCTTATTGCCTGTGTAGTTAATAAGGATATGAATCTTATTTAAATTTTAACAATTATCTTAGTGACATTACTTATATTTAATGTGTTTCATGAAGAAGAATGGAGACTGGTCAGATAGTTCAACAGGTAAAGGAGCTTCCTGACAAACCACAGGACCTTAATTAAAATCCCCCAAGCTCACATGGTAGAGTAAGAGTACAATGCCTATATGTTTTGATCTAACATCCACAAGTATTTCCACATATGCACACATGGAACAAATTTACACACACACACACACATACATATATGTATCATATTATTCCACATGCCATCACTTATTTTCTTGTTTGTGTGCCCACTGGTGTGTTTCTTCTTCTGAGTTACTCCTTCTTTCATTCATACAAAAATAATTTAGAATGTTCATCCTCCTGAATCATTGTCATTTCACTTAATTTGATCTATATTTTTTGATGATAGCCATTTTGAATAGGCAATAATATTAACTCAAAATCTCACTGATTTCTTTCACTTGTTTTTTGTTTGTTTGTTGGTTTTTGTTGTGAAGTTTTGTGGGGGTTTTTGGTTCTTTGGGGTTTTGTCTTATTTTGTCTTAATTTTTTATTTATTTGTTTTGGAGCTAAAAGTTAAAACATATGCTAGGTCTCATGTATGCTAGGGAGTCTCCCTAACGCTGATTATTCCTGTTATTTTCATATATTGAAAACTTAAAGTAAGATATTTCTAAGTGGCTCAAGTTATCTTTGACTGAATTTTTCCCACCCTAACCTCCCTAGGAGTTGAAATTGCAAGCCTGTTTCTTCAGGCTAACTAAGTTTGATATGTATTTACCACATCCCTAAACATTCCACCCAACATTTCTGAAAATTCTGCTGCCATTCGTTTAAGAAGTAGCAAAACATGATCCTAAAAGTATTAAGTAATTACAAGTTAATTCAAACAGTCAAAGGAGTCTTTAGTAAAGAAGTGATGTCAGATATCTCCTAACACCCGATTTCAAAATATTCAACAGAAGCTCGGTTACAATCAGCATGTGACACACACAAAATAATAATGTTCTGAAATGTGTAGCTTAGACATTTGCTTACAAAGCTGAGATATATTATTTATGCAACATTTCAAAATATATTGTGGAGGATATGGTAATCTCTAGTAAATTCAGAGGAACAAATCTCATTGTACCTGTAGCCTTCACACAATAAAATTCAAAATAGATCAAAGTTTTACAACAAGAACATTTACACATTAAACTAAGTAGTTACTTATTAAGTAGTCACTTATCTTAATACCTGAGACTTTGAAATTATTGAAGAAGAGGCAAACATTATGATAACACTTCAAGTTTAGGCATACACAAGAACTTTTTAAATAATACTTCAAAACCCAGAAAATGTTTTCACACTTGGGACTGCATGAAATTAAACGGCAATAATGCATGGTTTGAATGTGGTGATACCTGTGATCAAATTACTAGCAGTAGTACTGGAAACTAAATTTCATAAAGAGCGCTCATTAGAAAATGAAATTTTATGTAGAAAAACATGACCAAAAGAAAATTAATACTGGGAAAGAGAAAGGGACCCAGAAGGATAGAAAAGGAGGAACATGAGAGGTGATAAAGAGGAATTATGATCAAAGTACATCAGATAAGTAGATTAAAATGTGATGCAAAACTTATTGCTTGTTCAATGTATATTCAATAATAAAATTTTAGATGCCCCAAATAGGTGGTAAACAGCAAATAAATTGGCCTCAGACAATGTCATCTCCTCAAACTTCGTAAGAATTATTTAGAATCTATATAGAACACTAATGATAGATTAGTTTTTAATCTTACAGATGTCTATATTATGAAACATGAAACAAAATTTAGATGACTGTAGAAATATTTATTACATTAAGAAAATAATTTTGTGAATAAAATTATGCTTTGTGGTACCTGTTGGAAGCAAGAAAGAACTAAAATATTATTTTTATAAAAAAGAATGTATAAAGCTTACGACAAACTATAGGAACATGGTTTCTTTTTCTTTGAAAAATAAATTAAGTTCACCTAACCAAAGTATAATGTTCCAAATATTAACTTTTCTAAATTAGTGATCTAAGTAAAACTATTCCTATTGGCTTTACTCAAATACTTAGAAATATTATTTATTTACATCACATCTACCTTCTTTCTTTTTATTTTGCTCCTTTTGTTTATGTGTTTGCTTGATGGTTTGTTTATTTTGCTTTTGTTTCTTAAAAACAAGATTTTTCTGTGTGACCATGGTTGTCCTGGAACTGGCTCTGTAGAACAGGCTGGCCTCAAACTCATTGAGTTCCACCTGTCTCTGCCTATTCAGTGTTGGGATTAATGTTTTGGGCCAATACCATATAACTTCATTTTTTCCAAACTCTCCCATATTCCTCTGTACTTTCCTTCAAATACACGGCCTCTTTTAAAATTAATTGTTATTGTGTATATGTATATATATATATATATATACATATAATCAGTCTATACAATGTTACTTGAATGTGTGATTCCAGGGCCAACCATCTCTTCTATCCTTAGCTCTCCTTAGTTGTCTATAGTTCTTTATGTAGGGTTGAGGCATCATAGGCTTTTCACTGTACTTTGGAATGTCCTTTGGTATCGTCCTCATGTGACTCATATTTGAGCAGTCATTTGGTGAAACTTTGTGGGTGGCAGAGGATCAGGGAGTTGGCTGTGAGAATGTATCTTCTAATAATATCAGATGCCTCATCTTTCCTTGTGTCTTATATTGCTATAAAAAACAAGTTAAACAATGGACAAAATATCTATAGTTCTTTAATTCCATATCATTCAATTCTTTTTCTATTATGTGTTTATGTTTATCTTTAAAATGATATATTTAGGCCGGGCGGTGGTGGCGCACGCCTTTAATCCCAGAACTCGGGAGGCAGAGGCAGGTAGATCTCTGGGAGTTCGAGGCCAGCCTGGTCTACAAGAGCTAGTTCCAGGACAGGCACCAAAGCTACAGAGAAACCCTGTCTCGAAAAACCAAAAAATAAAATAAAATAAAATAAAATAAATTAAAAAATGATATATTTATTAACATAATTTCACAAAATAAAGAAACTGTTCTACTTTTTGTTCACATTTTCTGTGGGTTCCTTGTCATGAACTTTTACTCGTAAAACCAAAACTTTTACATGTAAACCAAATGTATATGTGACAACATATTTTCAAAAATAGAATAGTTTTCCATATATTACCAATTTTTATGTTGACACCCAGTTATGCCAGCATCATTTGTCAAAAATGCTTTCTTTTTTCTACTTTATACTTATAGCTTCTTGGTCAAAAATCAGGTGTTTATAAGTGTGTGGAATGAAATCAGAATCTTTTATTCAATTCCATTGGTCCACCTGTCTGTTTTTGTACTAATACAAGGCTATTTTCAGTCCTATAGCTCTGTAGTAGCACATGAAGTTAAAAATAGTGATACCTCAAGAACATTCTTTATTATACAGGATTGTTTTGACTCTTCTGAGTATTTTGTTTTTCAATATAAGTTGAATATCATTCTTTTTAGGTCTGTAAAGAATGTTGCTGGAATTTTGATAGGTATTGCATTGAATCTATAGAATGCTTTTGGTAAAATTACCATTTTTACTATGTTAATCCTACTTATCCAAGAGAGTGGGATATCTTTCCATTTTCTTATGTCTTCTTCAATTTCTTTCTTCAAGGTTCAAAGTTCTTGTCATGAAGGCCCTTCAATGTTTGATTAGAGTTACCTCAAGACAGTGTATGTTATTTGTGACTATTGTAAAAGGTGATATTTCTCTGATTTTTTCTCAGCTCATTCATCATTTGTATATAGTAGAGATATTGATTGTTATGAGTTAATCTTGTTGTATCCTCCTCCTTTACTAAAGGTATTTATAAGTTGTAGTAGTCCCCTGCTAGAATTTTTGGGGTTAATTATGTGCTGTGGGAATTTCTTCAGCCAATAGCCTTGGAGATAGTGACCCACTTTTGCCATGGCCATATGTATTATATATACACAGATGTAAAAACATGTGCGGTCCCTTGGCTGGGGATGTGGTTTCTGTTTCCTATTCAGGCAAAGGATGGCTGAACTGTGAGTCTATCCCTAAATAAAGAAACTTTTATTATACTCCATTCTGGGCTAAGGTGGGACTATTTTATTATAATCTACAATAGTCTGGCACCTAACCACGTAGAGTAGAGGAGAGCACAAATCTCAGACCATCTCAAAATGTCTGTAGATTTCTACTTTTTCTGCCCTCACAGCTTGAAAACCCTCCACAGCAGAGCTACGTATTTAGCATGCAGCTGCAAATATTTTGGCTGACGCAGTGACTTGGAAATTTCCCACAGACTGCCCACCAATGCAGTTCTCCCTGCCTATTACTCTGGGAGCATAGGCTTTCCAGTTTGTGTTCAAAGTTCATGAGCCAGCCCCAAAATGGCTTCCTCAATTAAGATATCTCCTTCCCTGCTCCCATATTTGTCTTTCCTCTATCTCAACCATCCACTCACCCAAACTCTCCCCAAACCTCCCCTTCTCACTTCTTCCTATCCCTCTATCCTTACCTCTACCCCCACTTCCATGCTCCCATGTTTTTCCAGGGGATATTGTCCATTTCCAATTTCCAGGTGGATCTCTATATGTTTTTCTTTGCGTTTACCCTATTACTTGGCTTCTCTAAGATCATGAACTATAGGCCCAGCGTCCTTTCTTTATGGCTAGAATTAGCTAATGAGTGAGTACATACCATATTAATATTTTGGGGTCTGAGTTATTTCACTCAGGATAGTGTTTGCTAATTCCATCCATTTGTATGCAAAATTCAAGATGTCATTGTTTTTTAAAAGAGTAGTACTCTAATGTGTAGATGTGCCACACTTTCTTTATCCATTCTTCCATTGAGAGGCAACTAGGTTGTTTCCAGAACTAGAACCCTGGCACCTGTGTGGCCTTTGATGTTATTATGAGCCACAGATTTCAACACAGGCCTCAACTGTGGTAGGACCATAAACCCAGACAAGATTCCTGGTAGCAACTGGCCCTAAATGTCACCGTGACCCAGGTGACAGCACAGGCCACTCAGAGCATCATAGTATCATGGCTGGTGTCACCTTAGGACATGAATATGTTCCCAGGTAGCAATCCAGGCACCTGGCATCTGCAAGCCCTTTATGGTATCAGCAGTCAAGGAGACCAGCACAAACCCTGAGTGTGGCAGGGCCATAGAACCAAACATAGCCCTCTGCAGTGGCATTTCATTTGTATAAATAGAGCTTTCCTGAGGATCAGAAAAGTAAAACAGCCACAATGGTCAGTCTTACAGACCAATCAGCAATATCACACACCTTTAATTCCAGTACCCATACTAGCTTGCCATAGAAACCAGGTGTTAGTGGTATATGCCCTTAAGCCCAGAACTAGAGAAGGTTATAAAATGAGAGGAGACAGCTCTCAGTCAGAGTCTCAATCTGAGGATCACCATTTTCAGAGTGAGTTAGAGGTAAAAACCAGTGGCTGGCTGCTTTGCTTTTCTTGTCTTCAGATTGAACCCCAATATCTCTCTTTGAATTTTTATTAATCGTGCTTCAACCCTCAGCAACATCCTTGTTCTGGACATCATCATGGCATCTTGTGGCAGGCCATGCTACTCAGATCTTCATGGTCCCAGTTACAGAAGGATCCTCAGATCACCACATGGCCTCAGGTGATAGCCCAGACCCTGGGTATTTGCACAGCCTTCCATGGTATCAAGAGTCATGGATATCAACTCAGACACTGGCTGTAGCAGGTCCACAGACTCAGATATGACCACACAGAACAACATCATAGCCCCAAATAGTGACCCAGGCAATCCATATTGGCATGACCATGTGGGCAGTGTGGATTATAGATACCAGCATAGACTCAGGTGTCTGCCCAGACCCCAGTAATCAGACGGTCATTGGTGGTTACTGAAGACACAGATATCAAGAAAGACTCTGGCTACTCAAGGGCCATGAACCCACACATGGCCTGTGGCAGTAGCTCATGTCCCCTAGTGGGAGCTCAGAAAACTCAAATCAACATGGCTCTAGTGGTGAAATGGCCCTCAAACAACAAAGTGATCACAGGTGGCGCCAAAACTCTGGGCATCCCTGTGGTTTGGGGGCAATGTAGGTCATGGACGTCAACACAGACTTCAGATGCAGCCGGATCACAAATCCAGACATGGCCTCAGGCAGCAAGCCAAGACCAGATGCCACCTTGATCCTGATGTCAAGCAGACAATCAAATGTCAAAAGCCATGGAAGTACACTGCAGATGAGAACTAGCATTCAGGTGTAAACCCACCAAGAGAATGATGCTCTGAGGGAGGAGAATCTCACCCAGGCAGGGTCTTCAGGACCACCAATTCTAAAAACTGTTGCTTTTGTCTGGAATTTTACATTTGCTAAAGCAACAATGGTGTCTCCCCAACACCAACACTTTAGTGTATGATTTCATGTATGTATGTGTAATATGATTGCATCTCATTCTTATGGGCACATATATCTATGACGGTCAGGAAAATTACTTCTCATTAATATGAATGATTTGGATATATATATATATATATATATATATATATATATATATACTAGGATATGCTTCATAGCTAGATCTATTATCCAACAATAACTGTAAGACACTTAAAAGCTTTGTTCCTTTTACTCAGACTTATATCATCAAAAAACATCAATTTCTCCTCAGTCTAAGACAAACCACACACAATTAGCATGGTTTTACCTTAGAACAAGTTCAAACCAGACTAAAAGTTTTTGTATATAGATAAAAACTTTATAGTTGGGCAAGGAACTCAACCTTGGGCCAGATCAGGGTTGAGGCAACAAATTCTACAATCATGGGACTGAACCAGCTACTTAGGACTGAGTCGGTCTGAGGAAGCAAGCTCCACAGGAGCAGAAGCCAGCAGCCAATCCAGTCCTGGGACACTGGGGAATCAGGGTTGAGCCAAGAAGCTTAGAGAATATCAAAGAGACTGGATCCAAAAAAGGTCCTCTCACCACATTATAATCAAAACACTAAACATACAGAGTAAAGAAAGAATATCAAGAGCTGCAAAGGAAAAAGGCCAAGTAACATATAAGGGTAGACCTATTAGAATTATACCTGGTTTCTCATTGGAGATAATGAAAGCCAGGTCATGGTCAAGCATTATGCAGACATTAACAGACCACAGATGCCAGCCCAGACTACTATACTCAGAAAAACTTTCAATCACCACAGAAATACAAAGCAAGATATTCCATGACAAAACTAGATGTCAACAATACCTAGCCAAAAACCCAGTCCTACACAAAATACTAGAAGGAAAACTCCAAGCCAAGTATGTTGGGTACACCAACAAAAACATAGACAATTGATAGTCTCATAGCAGCAAATCCCAAAAAAGGTAAAAATGTACAAATTAACATCACCAACAATGAAAACTAAAGTAACAGGTGATAGCAATCACCGGTCATTAATATCCTTTAATGTAAATGGACTCCACTTACCTACAAAAAGGCACAGGTTAACAGATTGGAAATGAAAACATCCTTCTTCTGCATACAAGAAACACATCTAAACCTCAAAGACAGACATTGTTACAGAGTAAAGGGTTGTAAAAAATATTCCAATCAAATGGATCTAAGAAACAAGTGGGTGTAGCTATTCTAATATCTAACAAAATAGACTTCAAGCTAAAATCAATCAAAAGAGACAAAGAAGGTCATTTCATATTAGTCACAGGAAAAATCTATCAAGAGGAAATCTCGATACTGAACATCTATGCCCCAAATACAAGGGCACCTCATATGTAAAAGAAACACTTGTAAAGCTTAAATCACACATTAAACCTCACAAACTAATCGTGGGAGACTTCAACACTCCCTTCTTACACTGGACAGGTTAGTTAGATAAAAAAATGAACAGAGAAAAAAGAGAACTAACAGATGTTAGGACTCAGGTGGACTTAACAGATATCTATAGAATATTACATCCAAACAGAAAAGAATATACCTTCTTCTCAGCACCTCTAGGGCCTTCTCAAAAACTGACCACATACTCTGTAAGAAAACAAACATCAACAAATACAAAAAATTGGAATAACCCATGTACCTTATTAGATGACCATGGTTTAAAACTAGAAGTCAGTAGCAATACTAATTCCAGAAAACCCACAAGCACATGGAAGTTAAATAATTCTCACATGAATCATCAAAATGTCAAGGAAGAAATAAAGGGAGAAATTAAAGACTTCCTAAAATTCAATGAAAATAACCACAAAACATGCATAAATTTATAGGACACAATGAAGGCAGTATTAAGAGGAAAGTTTATAGCACTAAATGCCTACATAAAGAAGCTGGAAGAATCCCACACTAGTGAATTGACAGAACATTTGGAAACGTTAGAACAAAAAGATGCAAGCTCATCTAAGAGAATTAGAAGGCAGGAAATAATCAAATTGAGGGCTGAAAACAACAAAATAGAAACAAAGAAAACAATACAAAGAATCAATGAGACAAAGAGTTGGTTCTTCGAGAAAATCAACAAAATAGACAAACCTTTATCAAAACTAACCAAAAGGCAGAGAAAGAATATCCAAATTAACAAAATCAGAAATGAAAAAGGGGATATAACAATAGACATGAAGGAAATACAGAGAATCATCAGGTTATATTTCAAAAACCTGTACTCTACAAAATTGGAAAACTTAAAAGAAATGGACAACTTTCTGTATAAATATCACTTACCAAAATTAAATTAAGACTAGATAAGCAAATTAAACAGACCTATAACTGCTAAAAAATAGAAACAATCATCAAAAGCCTCCCAACCAAAAAAAATCCCAGGACCAGATGGCTTCAGCTCAGAATTATACAAGACTTACAAAGAAGAATTAATACCAATACTCCTCAAATTATTCCACACAATAGAAACAGAAGGAACATTGCCAAACTCTTTTTATGAGGCTACAATTATCCTGATATCCAAATCGCAGAAAGACATTACTAAGAAGAAGTATTACAGACCAATATTATTCATGAACATTGAAGCAAAAATACTCAATAAATTACTGGCAAATTGAATCCAAGAACACATCAGAACCATCATCTACCATGATCAAATTGGCTTCATCCCAGATATGCAGGGATGTTTCAACATATGAAAATCTGTCAACAGAATCTACCATATAAACAATCTGAAAAATAAAAACCACAAGATCATCTTATTAGATGCCAAAAAAGCTTTTGACAAAATACAACATCCCTTCATGATAAAAGTCTTGGAGAGACCAGGGATACAAGGATCATACATAAACATCATAAAGACAATATACAGCAAGCCAACAGCCAACATCAAACTAAATAGATAATAACTCCCAAAGATTCCACTGAAATCAGGAACAAGACAAGGTTTTCCACGCTCTACATATCTATTCAATATAGTTCTTGAGGTCCTAGCTAGACCAAAAGACACCAAAAGGAGATCAAGGGGATACAAATTGGAAAAGAAGTCAAACTTCACTGTTTGCTGATGATATGACAGTTTACATAAGCAATTCCAAAAATTCTACCATGGAACTTCTATGACTCATAAATAAACTCTTTCAGTAATGTAGCAGGATACAACATTAACTCAAAAATTCAGTAGCCCTCCTGTAGACAGATGATAAAAGGGCTGGGATAGAAATCAGAGAAACAACACCCTTCACAATAGCCAAAAGAGCATAAAATACCTCAGAGTAGCTCTTACCTAACAATTGGAAAACTAGTATGACAAGAACTTTAAATCTTTGAAGAGAGAAAATGAAGAATACACCAGAAAGTGGAAAGATCTCCCATTCTCTTGGGTAGGCAGAAATAACATATTAAAAATGACAATTTTACCAAAAGCAATCTACAGATTAAATGCAATGCCAATCAAAATCCCAGCAAAATTCTGCACAGACCTTGAAAGAACAGTACTCAACTTCATATGGAAAAGGAAAAAAACCCAGAATAGCCAAAACAATCCTGTATAATTAAAAACTTCTGGGGGCATCAAAATCCCTAACTTCAAACTCTACTACAGAGCTATAGTACTGAAAACAGTCTGATATTGGCATAAGAATAGACAGGAATTCCTTTCTCATGCTCTCTCTCCTTCTGCTCCTGATTTGGACCTTGGGATTTCAATCTGGTGCTCCAATGTGGACTCTGTCTCTGTCTCCTTTCATCTTCTGATGAAGGTGAATATCCAGGAGGATGCCTATATGTTTTTCTTTGGGTTCACCTTCTTATTCAGTTTCTCTAGGATCACGAGTTATAGGCTCAATGTCCTTTATTTATGGCTAGAAACCAATTATGAGTGAGTACATCCCATGTTCCTCTTTTTGGGTCTGGCTTACCTCACTCAGGATAGTGTTTTCTATTTCCATCCATTTGTATGCAAAATTCAAGAAGTCCTTGTTTTTTACTGCTGAGTAGTATTCTAATATGTATATATTCCATACTTTCTTCATTCATTCTTCCATTGAAGGGCATCTAGGTTGTTTCCAGGTTCTGGCTATTACAAACAATGCTGCTACGAACATAGTTGAGCATATACTTTTGTTGTATGATAGGGCATCTCTTGGGTATATTCCCAAGAGTGGTATTGCTGGATCTTGGGGTAGGTTGATCCCGAATTTCCTGAGAAACCGAAGGAGAGAGAGCATGAGCAAGGAACTCAGGACCACGAGGGGTGCACCTACACACTGAGACAATATGGATGTTCAATCGGGAACTCACCAAGGCCAGCTGGCCCGGGTCTGAAAAAGCATGGGATAAAACTGGACTAGCTGAACATAGTGGACAATGAGGACTGCTGAGAAGTCAAGAACAATGGCACTGGGTTTTGATCCTACTGCACGTACTGACTTTGTGGGAGCCTAGGCTGTTTGAATGCTCACCCTACTAGACCTGGAAGGAGGTGGGAGGTCCCTGGACTTCCCACAGGGCAGGGAACCCTGACTGCTCTTCGGGCTGATGAGGGAGGGAGAGTTGATTGGGGGAGGGGAAGGGAAATGGGAGGCAGTGGCCGGAAGGAGGCAGAAATCTTTAATAAATAATAATAATAATAATAATAATAATAAAAGAATAGACAGGAAGACCAAAGGAACTGAATAGGAAACCTGGATATTTATCCACACTCCTTCGAACACCTGATTTTGACAAAGAAGCAAAAAGTATCAAATGAACAAGGAAAGCATATTTAACAAATGGTGCTGTCATAACTGGATACCAACATGTAGAAGAATGAAAATAGATACATATCTATCACCATGCACAAACTCAAGTCCAAATGGATCAAAGACCTCAACATAAAGTCAGCCACACTGAACCATATAGAAGAGAAAGTGGGAAGTACACTTGATACATTGCTGCAGAATACTCCTTCCTAAATATAACGGCAGCAGCACAGACATTGAGAGAAACAATTAATAAATGGATCCTCATGAAACTTAAAAGCAAAGAACATGGTCAACAAGACAAAATGGCAGCCTACATAATGGGAATAAATCTTCACTAACCCCACATCAAACAGAGATCTGATCTCCAAAATATAAAAAGAACTCAAGAAATTGGTCATCAAAAGAAGAAATAATGCAATAAAAAATGGACTACAGACCTAAACAAAGAACTCTCAACAGAAGAATCTAAAATTGTCAAAAGACATTTAAGGAAATGTTCAACATCCTTATTCATCAGAGAAATGCAAAAGAAATGCAAATCAAAACAACTGAGACTCCATCTTACACCTATAAGAATGGCCAAGATCAAAAAAAAAAAAAAACTGATGACAACTTATGCTGAAGAGGTTGTGGGGAAAAGGGATCACTCCTGCATTGCTGGTGGGAATGCAGACTGATCCATTTGGATGTCAGCTGGTGATTTCTTTTTTTTTTTATTGAGAAAAAGAAAAAAAAAATTTCCGCCTCCTCCCAGCCTCCCATTTCCCTCCCCCTCGTCCCAACCTTCTCCCCCTCCCCCCACTCTTCTCCCCCTCCCTCTCCAGTCCAAAGAGCAGTCAGGGTTCCCTGCCCTGTGGAAAGTCCAAGGCCCTCCCCTCTCTGTCCCTGTCTAGGAAGGTGAACATCCAAGGTGGCTAGGCTCCCACAAAGCCCGAACTTGAAGTAGGATCAAAACCCAGGGCCATTGTCCTTGGCTTCTCATCAGCCTCCATTGTTCGCCATGTTCAGAGAGTCTGGTTTTATCCCATGCTTCTTCCGTCACAGTCCAGCTGGCCTTGGTGAGCTCCCAATAGATCAGCCACACTGTCTCAGTGGTTGGGTGCACCCCTCGTGGTCCTGACTTCCTTGCTCATGTTCTCCCTCCTTCCGCTCCTCATTGGAACTTGGGAGCTCAGTCCGGTGCTCCAGTGTGGGTCTCTGTGACTCTCTCCATCCATCACCAGATGAAGGTTCTATGGTGATATGCAACCTCCTTAGCGATTAGGGAGATGCAAATCAAAACAACTTTGAGATATCATCTTACACCTGTCAGAATGGCTAAAATCAAAAACACCAATGATAGCCTTTGCTGGAGAGGCTGTGGAGAAGGGGTACCCTCATCCATTGCTGGTGGGAATGCAATCTTGTGCAACCACTTTGGAAATCAGTGTTTCGGTTTCTCAGGAAATTCGGGATCAACCTACCCCTGGACCCAGCAATACCACTCTTGGGAATATACCCAAGAGATGCCCTATCACATGACAAAAGCATTTGTTCAACTATGTTCATAGCAGTATTATTTGTAATAGCCAGAACCTGGAAACAACCTAGATGCCCTTCAATGGAAGAATGGATGAAGAAAGTGTGGAATATACACACATTAGAGTACTACGCTGCGGTAAAAAACAATGACTTCTCGAATTTTGCATGCAAATGGATGGAAATAGAAAACACTATCCTGAGTGAGGTAACCCAGACCCAAAAAGATGAACATGGGATGTATTCACTCATAATTGGTTTCTAGCCATAAATAACGGTCACGGAGTATATAGTGGTGAACCTAAAGAAGCTAAATAAGAAGGTGAACCCAAGGAAAAACATATAATTATCCTCTTGGATATGGGAAGTAGACAAAATTGCCGGGGAGAAAATTTGGGATCTTGGGGGTGGGGTGGGATGGGAGCATCGGGGGATGGGGAGAGAAAAATGAGAAGGGGAGGATGAGGGAAACTTGGGAAAACAGGATGATGGGAATAAAGGAAGGTTGGATAGGGGAGCATGGAAGCACAATTCTTAGTTAAGGGAGCCACCTTAGGGTTGGCAAGAGACTTGAACCTAGAGTGGCTCCCAGGAGCCCAAGGCGAGGTCCCCAGTTAGTTCCTTGGGCAGTTGAGGATAGGGAACCTGAAATGACCCTATCCTACAGCAATGCTGACGAATATCTTGCATATCAGCTGGTGATTTCTCAGAAAATTAGGAAACACCCTTCCTCAAGGCCCACCAATACCATTTTTGGGTATATATCCAAAGGATGCTCCATTGTGCCACAAAGACATGTGCTCAACTATGTTCATAGCAGCACTGTTTGTCATAGCTAGAACATGGAAATAACCTAAATGCCCCTCAACTAAACAATGGTTAAAGAAAATGTGGTGCATTTACACAATGGAGTACTACACAGTAGAAAAAAAACGGCATCTTGAATTTTACAGGAAATTGCATGGAGCTAGAAAACATTATTTTGAGTGAGATAACCCAGACAGAGAAAAATAATTATCACATGTGCTCATTCATATGTGGTTTTTAAAAATAAAGCAATGAAAATCAGCATACAAAGCACAATCCCAGAGAACTTAGACAACAATGAGGACACTAAGAGAGACTTACATAGATATAATCTACATGAGAAGTAGAAACTGTCAAGATCTCCTGAGTAAATTGAAAGCATGGGAACCTTGGGGGAGGATTGTAGGTGGGAGAGGAGAGGCAGGGATAAGAGCAGAGAAAAATGTATAGCTCAATAAAAATCAATTAAAAATTAAAAAACTTTACAGTTATGTACAAGGTCAGAGTTGTAGATGTCTAACCAAGGTGATTAACACAAAGAAGCCTAAAAAAAATGCCAATTCTTCTCTTGCCAAGTCTCTGAGCTTGTCTCACCAGGCACAGTGTTCTGAGCTTCTAGTAATAGTCCAACACCAGAAACCTTGAAATTTTGCATTGTCATGTAAAATGGTTCAGTTCTGCCCATATCACTTACCGAAAGAATGTGCTATGACCAAGGAGATGTGACCCTGGTAATTTTTTTTATTGCCTTAAAAATCCTGTAAAATGTTCTATTGAGACTAGATAAATAAAAGAAGCAAGATGATTTGAAACAGAGAATTTGAGCAGAGATTTGAAACAAAGGAGAGCTAGAAGCTGCAAAGGTAGAATTAGAGCCAACAGAAGAAAAAACATGACTTGAACAACATGTGTGTGAAGTATTCCCTAACTCCTCACATTAGAAATATCCTAAATACTTTGTATCATGCTATTGCTTCTGACCTGAACTCTGGAAGTAGTCTTGAGAAGTGTACTCACAAGCTACTGTTAACAAAGATTATCTAGTTCCTTACCACCCTCGTTTCTGCAGATCTGCCTTTTTCTTTTCTTTTCTTTTGATTTTTGAGACAGGGTTCTTCTGTGTAGCTTTGGAGCCTGTCCTGGAACTAGCTCTTGTAGTCAAGACTTGCCTTGAACTCACAGAAATCACCCCGCTTCTGCCTTCCAAGTGCTAGGATTAAAGGCATGCACCACCACCGCTCGACCAGATCTGCTTCTTACTACAACACACAAATCTTTCTGCTTCTCTTTCTCTCACATTTCTCCACCATATACTTGTTCATCATAAGGCTGCCCTGTGGATGTCTTTCACCTGCCTGAGCTGCTTGGTCCAAGGTGGATTATGGAACTAAGCCTCATTCATAAAAAGACAAATAATATTAAGTATATAATAAGCCATTTTACACAGCAAGCTCACTATTAACTATTTATCTGAATAAAATAAATATGTGTGTATGAAAATCCTAGAAACATTTACACTGTTGTATTCCTAATAGCTATAGATTAGATACAACCTTAATATACTGAAGTGTGGAGTAGATAAATACACATGCATACAGTAAAAGTGGTAAAATTAAATTACTGATATGACAGCTTGGCTTAATCCCAAATACAGGGAGAGGAAACCTTGAATCAAAAGGTAACATAATATGTGACTATGACAACCAAACCATGAAGACATGACACCTTATAACTTCTCAGTTATTTACATCTCAGATATGCATCAAAAATTATATACTATTTTATGGTAAAATTTGGATAAAGAAATTATTAAATTGTTGATATAATTAGAAACTTGTAAAGCCAATGTTGGTAATAATATAGATGATTTCAACATTATGGATATTGAAGAAAGATCATGTGTTTCAAATAAACTTGTGCTAGACAGTTTAATTTAACATTGGGCAAAATTCAAAGCAAATTCTTGTGTCAATATTTTTTAAATGACTAACAGGTAAAGACAATAGGTGAAATACATGTGATGGATGAAATGCATCCTATTACATACAAAACAAATATGTGGAGCATATAGTGTATAGTTCAATAAGTTCAATGCCATGCTGTTAAGACTTTAAAAAGAGGGATATAATGCCATTGAAGAATATAGAGAACATTATGCTAAAGAAAAGACAGACACAAAGAAGAAATTTAAGATGTGTTTTCACGTATAGGCAAAGATATAAAATTTGGATTAACAGGAAAATAAAAGAGCTGTAGTCATATTATATCAGAAAGAAAATAGAAGATATTTAAGTTCAGTTATATGTGTCTAATAATTCTAGAAAATTAATTAACTAAATTAAAACTACAGTTAGTAGATTGGTACTTAATGATGGTAAATTGAAGAGATTTTTAGATGTTTTAATGAACACACAGTATCTATGTAAAGTACTAATATGCAATTTTCCAACATGTCTGTATATCAAAATATAATAGTGTTCAACTTAAGTATATATGATAAATGGACTTAAAAATGAAAGCAATATTATGCTAACTAAAATAAGTTATTTTTTTCCTGAATTCTGGATGTGATATGGGTTGATAATAGAGTGCCAAAAGAGAGTATGTTGACAATATATGTATGTTCTGGGGTGTAAATTCAGTTCCTCCTCATTAAGTAGAAAACACTTTAGTCCTGAACACTCTACACAACCCTACCTAGATCTACTCTATAGTAAGGTCATAATAAACCATTGTCACTCTGTTGTGAAACATATCTGTAGAAATTAATTCATTTAAAATAATTACATTATCACTGAATGTCTTCTTTTCTTCCTTCTCTAGTCCCAGGAAACAACAATTGTTTACTCTACTTCCGATGTCATTGCTTTAAATTCCTCACCTATGTAGAAATTACACATTTATTTTTCTATGAAAGAATATATATAGTGTTTATTTATATTGACACAAATAACATCATTGTGTTTTTATTAAGACAACATTATTGATAACTAAATAATATTAACATGGATATATATTTATATATGTATATGTGCACATGTGGATATGCATGTCCGTTTATGCATTTATCATATATATATACATATATATGCATGTATGATAGAGATATATAAGTTTTCCTATTTGTCTATCTGTCCCTAAATGCTTCAGCAGATAATGTATGCTATAAATAATACATCAAAGACCATGGAAATGAAGTGTTCCTTGATATATGGTTTTCATCTAATATTTATCTCTAATGATTGGCTAGTAGGCTTAGATTAGTTTTACTTATAATTTTTTTGTGAAATCTCTCATCATTTTTTGGTATAATACCACTGTATACTGTCAACAATATACAAGACTTCTGTTCTTCCACACCTAAGCCAACATATTTTATCTTTTGTTTAAATTTTTTTCTTACATTTTACAATTTTAACATGAACGTGGTGTTAAAAATGGGGCATTATTTCAAGATACTTCCAATTCAGGATCCCCAAAGGTTTGGATGCATTTAAAGTACATAACAGGAGCATTTCCAATGCAGTCATTCTTTGTCAGTGTATATAAGCCACACTGAGATGAAATTCTTGCCCAAATTGTTCACAATAGTAATCACATTATTGCCATATATCGTAGTGTCAGATTCAAGCAGCATTTAGAGGGAACATTATCAACTTGGAAGAAGTTGTTTGATGAAATGACTGCTATTGTGCAAGTACATCCCCAAATAATAGTTTTACTATCATTTTTATCACAAATACTCATTTATAAAGCTTTTTTCTGCAATAGCAGCACATTTTTTTTTCATTAGTGACTTTCAGAGAATCTTGCATCTGCATTTTTAATTGTTCTATTTTCCAAAATATATAAGTTTACCTTTCTAATAAGATTTGAGACTTCTGGAAATTTTAAGCAGTTTTGTATGTTAACATAAAATAAACTCTTATTTATGTAAAATGACAAGTTATAAGACTCTATTGAAAAAGTATGCTGTTGATAGGCAAATTACATTACTCTAAAATTGTCTTAACATCTTAGAATTTTTGATGTCTATTTTTGAGAGACAATAAAGTAGAGAAGCAGGTAAAAAGAGTGGGAAGGACATGAGAATGTTGGGGGCTTTGAATAATAATAGTTCACTGCAAATCCCACAACTCAATATAAATGATCTGAAATGATATTTTATATAAGGAAGAAATGAATGAATGAGACATAAGGTAGAGAAGGTGGGAAACTGGCTTTCATTTATCAATTTCAGAATGGCATATGATATATCACCATTTAAAATCAAAAGCCAGCCAGGATAAGGCAATAAGTAGTGTATTGAAGGTCTCTGAATATAGGATTGTTTACAGAAATACTCTAATGGATAAGTCAAAATTCAAGGAAAAACATAATGTTAACAATGTGTCTTTAGCACCTGGCTTTTCCAATTATTTGATGAATGATTTTTCTCAAATTTTATAGTAGATTTGTTTTATACTGTATTTTTATATACAGCCAATAAAAGATTTACGCAGGAGAATTTTTTGTTCTTGTTTGAAATATGTCAATAAATTCTCATTCTTGAATAAAGTTGCCAGGTAGAGAGGCTGGAGCTATGTCTCTGATATTTAATCAAAAATTATTTCTCATTCCATTCAGAAAGACAAGGTTAATGCTTGAAAAACCTCAAAGAGAATATGTGAAATTGTTATTTTTAAACAATATAGATAAAATGACACCTATAAATATTGTCATTTAGATGTACAAAGATTTTGACCAATCATTCTACATTTAGAAACCTTTCTAATTAGACCAATGTACAAATACAAGACTCTTTTTTTTTAAATTTGACTAATACCAGGCTAATATATATTTGTATTTCTTCTTACTTAACTCTGAATATTATGTTATTGCTTCTGTTTCAGGAACTCTTTGTAAAACTTTGTCTCTAACACCCATTAGAGCACAGTATTTAAATGGAAGAAAATAATCAGACTGTGGTGTCTGAGTTTATTTTTCAGGGACTTTGTAACCCAAGAGAACTACAGATCTTCCTCCTGCTGCTCTTTTCCATCCTCTACCTGATGACTGTGGTAGGCAACCTCTTTGTGGTGATTTTAATCATCACTGATCATCACCTCCATTCTCCCATGTACTTTCTGTTAGCCAATCTCTCATTTGTTGACTTCTGCCTTTCCTCAGTTACTACCCCCAAAATGATCACAGACCTTGTAAAAGATATTAAAGCTATTTCCTTTGGAGGTTGCATGAGCCAGATTCTCTGTGTGCATTTCTTTGGAAGGGGAGAGATGGTTCTTCTTGTAACAATGGCCTATGACCGCTATGTGGCCATCTGCAGGCCACTCCACTACACCAGCATCATGGACAGACAGAAGTGTATCTGGCTCGTTTTGATATCATGGATCATTGGATTCGTGCATGCCATGAGTCAACTGATTCTGATTTTGGAGTTACCTTTCTGTGGACCTAGAGTGATAGACAGCTTTTTCTGTGATATTCCTTTGGTGATAAAATTAGCCTGCATGAATACTGATACTCTGGGAATCGTGATAAATGCTGACAGTGGTGTTTTAGCAACAACTTGCTTCATTCTGTTGCTGATATCTTACACTTACATTCTACTAACTGTTCAGCTTCACTCTAAAGATGTTTCTTCAAAGGCACTCTCTACCTGTACCTCCCATATCATAGTGGTTATGCTATTCTTTGGACCCTGTATTTTCATCTATCTGTGGCCAGTCAGCATCATGTGGGTGGATAAATTTCTTGCTGTGTTTTATACAGTCATCACACCTCTCCTGAATCCAGCAATCTATACATTGAGAAATAAAGATATTAAAAATGCCATTAAAACATTCAAAGATCACAAGTAAATTTGGGTATAATTTTTAGAGTACTTTTTTAATCAAAAAATTTATTTATGCATACTATTTTAGCTGTATTTTGACCATGAAATTGCATATAAAAATGATTTCCTTATGGTATTTGGTTCATGAATATATGGTTATTAAAATAACTATCATGAAAGTACATTCAAAAGTCTAATATTTAGGTTGTTACCACTTAGAAAGAATAATAACTACATCATATACATCTTTGTGTCTGAAGAGAAGATGTAGATAATGTTATAAAAATAATAATCACTACCATTTCAAATCATTACAATTATCGCAACACTGTGCATATCATTTTAGATAGACTATTATTTACAAAGTTCCCTTTGAATTACCTATCAAAATTATAATTTAAAAATATATCACTGGAGCATCGGTCTGAGCTCCCAAGGTCCCAACGAGGAGCAGAAGGAGGGAGAACATGAGCAAGGAAGTCAGGACCACGAGGGTTGGGCTATTCCACTGGAAATTGATAGTTTTATAACTATGAGATATTTTTATTACAGTGACTTGATTTTTCATTTATTCAGAGCATCAAATATATAAAAATATATATTTTAAGAGAAGGTATGTATCTTATATGTTCTTGATGTCATTTTCCATATCTAATGGATTGTTAGAGACTTTTCACATTTTTTTGAATTATCTTATTTCATATAATATTCCTCATTCAACTTAATTTGGGAGGCAAATGTGTCATTTGGCAATTAGTAACTTAAATTTTGGTACTTTTTAAAAACAGCTTGGTATGATTTAGATTCATGTTACTTGACAAATGCTATTAATACATAGTTCTAAAAGTATTTTCTTTACTTTTTGTTTTTAGTATTTCACTTGTAATCAGAAGCTGATGATATCAAACTATAAATGAATGTGTAGGCTCTGTGCCTGCTGCAGTCTATTTGAGTTAATATTGTATTAGTTCTATTATCTGGAAAACACTGTTTCCTTGGTTCCATCCATTCTCTGGTTCTTAAAATCTTTCTGCCTCCTCTTCCACACACCATTTCAAGCTCTGAGGAGAGAAGCTTGATGAAGACCTTCCAGTTAGGACTGAGTGTTCCCAAGTCTCTCGCTATCCATACAATGCCCAGCTGAGTATCTCTGTGATTGTTCCTATCTACTGTAAGAGGAAGCTTCTATGACAATAATTAAGCAATGAACAAATCTGTAGGTACATATATACAGAAATGGGATTGCTTCTCCTGTAACTAAGGCTGATCTCCAATACAATATCTATCCAAGAATGACCCTAAATATATGATCATCAGTTACCACTGCCCAAGTAATAAAACAAAATTTTGTAGATTTAAAAATAGAAATAGCAATGACAACAAATGGAAACAAGAGAAAAGAAGCCATTATATTACTATATTAAGTAAAGTAGAAATTATATAATATTTAGTTGATGATCTTGGAAGATCCACAGCATATATTTAGGGACTGCCATTTGTGAACAGAGTTTAATGATTAGGAGTATAGATTATAATATTCTATAGATACAAATACAGAACCTAATTTTGATGCTTCATCCCTCTAAAATTCAATGTCTCAATCCATAAAATGTATATAAAATACAACACTGGGAATTTTGTGAAGTTTAAGTGAGATAATGTACTAAAAATAGTGTCTTTTTTGCAAAAAATATTTTAATAGAAGATATATATTGATATTAACATTGTGTATCATATTTGACTTCTGTATGTATACTATATCTTTGTGGGGAATAATGAATTAATAAATAAGTTCATGGCTGTATTATTGAGTCATTATTTAAATGTTGTGAAAGACCTCAATATATGTATCTGACCTCCACAGTAACTTACATAAACAAAAGACAAAACGTAGAAAATCGAGCTAAATGTTCAGTTGGTCAAGAACAGCATTAATATCAAATGTAACAGAAATTACTGTAATCCATGTGGGAGAACTCACAGGAAGAAATCATAAAAGAAGTAAATGCATCTTTGTTTATCAAAAGCAAACAAAGCACAAAACAGTTGCTTCTAGAATTACAACAAAATTAGCCCATTGTATTTATTCAATTCAGTGTATTAACAGTTTTCTTTCTTTACTGATTCAATAGTTTATTATTAAATGGTCGTTTTTTAAGACAAGAAGTTGTTTTAACCTATGAGTCTCCTGCCTCACCATAGTGCAAACTATAACTAAAGGCATGAGAGACTTTACCCTGCTGTTTCCCACTCATTCTTGTATAATATCTTCATCACTACACTTCACTTTCTTATTGTTATTCAACTAAAGTTTGTCTACTTTCATGTTTCTGGCCAAGAACAAAGTATTAGGATCAATGTGGATATACATTACCATCACGAAATATGATTTTTGTCATATTTTATTAACAGGTGCTTTAAAGTCCACTCCCCTGTTTCAGTCAGTGGACCAAATAAATCACTCCAACATGTTTGAGTCTGAGTTGCTGGGACAATCTATATCTTGTCTTTATACTTGTCAATATATTTTTCTAATGATCATGCTTTGTCCATTATTTTTTAAAAAGAAGAATATAATGTCAGTGTTGAATGTGGAAGATATTATGCTAAATGAAGAAAGCCAGATACCCACAAGCCCCCTACACACAATGAGGTATTCTCTCAGTTATATGCAGACTTTAAAAATGTTATTAAACAGAAAGTGATAGAATTGCAATTACAAGTAAAACACTGGGTGAAGAAATAGAACATTAGATTTTAAAATTTTTCAATTATATATGACTAACAATTCTTAGTAATTATTTTACAGATTGAAAAGTATACTTAATAAATTATTATGGATGAAAACTTGAAATATATTTTAGATGCATTAATGTACACATAGTGTCTATGTAAAGTACTAATATGTACTTTCACTATTTGTGTGTATATATGTATGTGTAAGTATGTTCACTATAATTATTCTCAATAAAATGTATGTAAAACTAAAGTCATATTGCACAAATTATAATAAGATTGTTTCCCTTAGATGTAAGTATGCTATGGGTTGATCATAAAGTTTTAAAGATTGTCAGTAATAAAACATGGTTCTGGTGTCATTTGAAGGTGTTAATATAGTTGTCTAAAAATCTATGTGCACTATAAAATTAAAGACAAGATTTTTTCTCTTTTAAAAACATTATTAGTCTTGGCCTCTGCAAGCACAATGTTAGTACATCTGAGAGTTGATGGAATGCCAAAGACTTATGCATCTTCATATTTAACTTCAAATAGATGAAAGCCTTCAGGTTGTCCAATGAAGAATGAGGTGTGTATAATCAAAAGATAGTGAAAAATCTATAAAGACCAAAACAACAACAAATTGATAAAGTACCTTTTGCTATCCTTTGACAGAAACTGGACTTTTCAAATCACTTCTATCCAGAATACAGAATAAAAACTAAATAGCATGCAGAGTACTAATACTACTATTAAAAAATAAATTTAAAATGTGAAACTTACTGAGTATGTAATATCAAATGAGTGGTTTGAGATTTTTTTCATTTTGCTTAGTTTATAAAAATGTAGTTACCACATTATTAGTAAGTTTCAGGCAATTCTTGCTAAACAAAATCAGCCAAAATTCCTAAAATAACAAATATGGGAAGGATGACACATGACTCTGATTTTGAGTACATTTTCTTGAATTTGGAGCTTCTGAAGTCTTGAATGATTTGGGTCTGTCATGGTACACATGTGCCTTTATGAATATTTAGTCTGGATCTCAGGAATCAGGCCATGAGTGGTGAAATGATGCAGAGCTGGAGGGAAGAAGTCAGTAATAACTTTGGGAACAAGGTGGAATTGCCATGTTACTGTGTAATTTGCTTCTGAAATGAACAATAAATTAAATAAAATAAAACAAAAGTATTACATTTATTTATATGTGTGTGCATATGTATACATATATATATATATGCATATCTATATATGTACATTCAACCATGTAACAGCACATATCTGGAGGTCAGAAGACAACTTGAAAGCCTTGGTCTCTCTCTCTCCACTAACAGAGACTAACATACATCATTTTCCTGACAACAAGTGACTTTATCTGTTATGGCATCTCACTGGCTTATGTGATTTATCCTATAGCACGTATGTTATCAGAACACATAAAATACCAATGTAAAAATTACAAAATATTTATAAAATCAAAGGAACTATTTTATTTATTATTGAGCTGTTCAGTTCAAGATAAGTTGAAGGCTAGATGTCCCCAAGGACAATGAGAGCGAAACTCTTTGCAACTACTAGGTCCTGTTTATGGGTAACTTTCCAAGACAGGCACAACTTTTGTCAGTGTATATAAACCACACTGAGCTGAAATACCCTAAGCATTACCGGTTACAGCAGAAACTACAGTGGAATGGTATTGGATTCAAGGGACAGTTAGAGGAAAGATCATCCTAAATGGAAGACCTGTTTCTTGTATAGTGAGTGCTTCCAAAAATGATTGTTGCAACCTTTTTTAATCTCAAATACTCATCAAAGATTTGTCTGTTTGCTTGTTTTAGTGGTGCATATTTTTTCCTCCCTCATAATTTTATACAGAGTATTGCATTTGTAATTGTTGTGCTTGACAAAAAAAGTACAAGTTTTCCCTTTCAACAAATACTTGAGACTTCTGGGAACTTAAAACAGTTTTATGTGGTCATATCTAATGACTTCTTAATGTATTCTTACAAGTTCTAAATCTCTCAACTTTGAGAAGTATGGTGTTCACAGATCACTAAACTTACTCTGTATTTTCTCAAGCTATATGTAATACAGTAAGAAATAGTTAAAGATTGAAGGGAGATGAGAACATGTGGGTTTAATGTAAGCATAGTTCATTATTAATTTGCAGAATCAATAAAAGGTA
The DNA here is from genome assembly GCA_025134845.1 of Neodon shergylaensis. Taxonomy (NCBI): domain Eukaryota; kingdom Metazoa; phylum Chordata; class Mammalia; order Rodentia; family Cricetidae; genus Neodon; species Neodon shergylaensis. The sequence continues at coordinate 7,222,436 of JABTXL010003485.1, forward strand.
TGTGAAAATGCCACTGATGTTCAAGGTTAATTGAATTGAATTGTGAACACAATGAAATTGCACTAACTTTTATGTAAACAATGTATTTTTATTTCATCATTAAGAGTAAAGTGCCGTGCTTAACAAATATCATTACTTTGCCTTGAACACTTAATATCAAGTTTCTTATCAGTTATATTCAAGTTTGAAAGAAATATTGGAGAAAGACAATAGATTTATACTACAACTTTGCTACTTGATTGAACTTATTGACAAAGGAAAATCAATAAGAATTATAATCAATAAAATATAATGTATTTAAAGCACTTGACACAGAAACTGCAAAATATCTGCTAACTTGAGTTTCTAATCTTCCAACTTCAAAATTAAAAATATAATGAGAAAATAGAGAAATTAAGATGAGGAATAAGTAAAGGAAGAATGTAAAGTAATGAAGAAAAGACTATAGGCAGGGAAAAAAAGTTTTCATGAAGAAATTATTCAAAGTATGACTTGAAATCTCACCATTTAGATTAGAAAACCAGTAAATATATGACAATAAGTAACATCTTTAGGCATGTAAATATATGAAAGTGAGGAGATACACTTCGAAAGGTTAGTCAAAAAATAAAGGAAAGACATAATGCTAACAATGTGTCTTTAGCACCTGGTTCTCAATTTACTCAATGAAAAGTTTTTCTCACACTTCTTAATAGCATCAGCTAAATTCTGTCAGTTCACACACAGTCAACACTAGACTTATGCCTGGAACTTTTGTGTTTATGTTTGAAATATGACAATAGATTGTCATTCTATAAGTATTATGGTCAAATAAAGAGGATCTAACTATGTCTCAGTTATTAACCGAAGAAACTTATGTCTGATTCCTTGAAGACAAAGTATATTTAAGGTCTAAAAAATGTAAGAATACTATTTGCTACTAATATTATTAATCAACATATTCATTTTGATACTCTGTATATTATCTTTCAGATGTGTAATGCTGTTTCTCCATTTTTCTACATTAAGGAATCTTCCCTGCTAAGACACAATATAGAAACATATATTTCAAACTTTGGTTGGATAAATTGTTGAGATATCAATTTGCATTATTTCTGCTTACTTGATTGTTTAAAAAAGTTATCTTTACTATTCCAAGATTTATTGGCTGAGCTCTCTTTGTGTAGTTTACTAAATGGAAGATGATAACCAGACTGTGGTATCTGAGTTTATTTTTCAGGGACTTTGTACCTCAAAAAAACTGCAGATCTTCCTCTTGCTGCCATTTTCAACCCTCTACATGATAACTGTGGTAGGCAACCTCTTTGTTGTGATATTAATCATCACTGATCATCATCTCCATTCTCCCATGTATTTTCTATTAGCTAATCTCTCATTTGTTGACTTCTGCCTTTCTTCAGTAAATACACCCAAACTGATCACAGACCTTCTAAAAGATAATAAAACTATTTCTTTTGGGGGTTGCATGAGCCAGATCCTCTGCGTGCATTTCATTGGAGGCAGTGAGATGGTTCTTCTTGTAACAATGGCCTATGACCGCTATGTGGCCATCTGCAGACCACTCCACTACACCAGCATCATGGACAGACAGAAGTGCATCTGGCTTGTTTTGATATCATGGATCATTGGATTTGTACATGGCATTAGTCAGTTGCTCTTGATTGTAGATCTACCTTTCTGTGGACCTAGAGTGATAGACAGCTTTTTCTGTGATATTCCTTTGGTGATGAAATTAGCCTGCATCAATACTGATAGTCTGGAAATCGTGATAAATGCTGACAGTGGTATTTTAGCAACAACTTGTTTCATTCCATTGCTGATATCTTACACTTACATTCTATTAACTGTTCAACTTTATTCTAAAGATGGTTCAGCAAAGGCACTCTCTACCTGTACATCCCATATCACAGTGGTTGTGCTATTCTTTGGGCCCATCATTTTTATCTATCTGTGGCCAGTCAGCATCCCTTGGGTGGACAAGTTTCTTGGTGTGTTTTATACAGTGATCACACCTTTCCTGAATCCAGCCATCTATACACTTAGAAATAAAGACATTAAGAATGCCATAAATAAGCAGATAAATTACATGTAAATTCAGGAATAATATTTGGAATTCTTATGTAATAAGAAATTTCAGATTATACAACAATTTAGTCAACTTTCAACTAGAAATTAAATCTTACAATTTCATTTCTTCAAGATATTTTCTTATATTATTGTATGGCTATAAAATAACTATTATTAACATACATTCAAAAGTATAACACAATAGATATGCAACTTAGAAATAATAATGCTTCTGCATAATAAACCTTTTTGTGTCTGAGTATTAGAGGATGATACAAACAGGGTAATAACAAAAACTTACTGAATACTATCAGTGCTCCCAACACTATGCAAACACTAGATTATTATTAATCACTAAATTATTAACAATCCATATTCTAATTCCTTATGAATATCACTTTTTAAAACATCTATGCTTAGCATTATGTGACAATATTAATTTTAATTTCATTACAGAAGATACTGAAGAAACTTAAAAAATCTACATATTCATAGAAATCAAAACAATTAAAATGCAAAATCATAATTCTAGCTGTCTCAGTTTAACATAACCTCTGTAATTAACTCCTAAATATTCATGTAAATTAAGAATATCCATTTATTTTATTCCTTAACTGAAAAAAACAAAGTGTTTATAGTTTTTTAATGTACTTCTATCAGTTTATTTGCATGATCATTATTTTACTTTGTATGATGAAGTAATGTAACTGCCAAGGTGAGTTAGCTAAACATGTATTGAAAATATTGCATGTATATTTGAAAATATTTTATATATTATGTTTTGAAAATATTATATAATATATATTACGTATAATATTATAAAGAATAACCATGCTATGTACCATTTGATAATGTATTTCATTTGTGGAAAAAAACCATATGTTTACATGTTTATAATAATTTGAAAATCTTGTTTGTGCCTAGATATTAAAGCCATTGTTTCTTTAATATAATGTCCTAATATTTATGAGATTGTGGTTATAATAAATCTGTATATGTATTCAAATAAGCTAAATAGGCTGTCACAAATTATCTAATAAAACATGAAAATACCTCCATTGTGTTTTCCAGAAATCAGATGACTACAGAAAAGCATGTCTCGTATATAAAATCAACTGTGCTGATAGATTGGCAATAATAACCCGGAATATAGTCTTTTAAAGCTTATTTATTGTATGCTTAGATAAACATAACCTCTTCAAATTCTTCTCTAATTTTCTTAGTTACTATTCAATTGCCATAACAAAGCACCAATAACCAAGGCAATATGTAAAAGAGAGCAATTATTTTGGGAGATTACAGTTCCATAGGATTGAGTTCATTGCTATTATGGCAGGAAGCATGGCAGCAGAAAGACAGCAATGGAATACACTGGAGCAATGCTTGAGAGCTTTTACGTCGCCCATAAGTAAAAGGCACAGAGACAGAGCTAACTGGAAATGACATGGACTTTTTTTTTTTTTTTTTTTTATTAAAGATTTCTGTCTCTTCCCCACCTCCGCCTCCCCTTTCCCTCCCCCTCCCCCAATCAAGTCCCCCGTCCCTCGTATGCCCAAAGAGCAGTCAGGGTTGCCTGCCCTGTGGTAAGTCCAAGGTCCACCCACCTCCATCCAGGTCTAGTAAGGTGATCATCCAAACTGCCTAGGCTCCCACAAAGCCAATAGGTGCAGTAGGAACAAAAACCCATTGCCATTGTTCTTGAGGTCTCAGTAGTCCTCCTTGTCCTGAAATCTCAAGGTCCAAATCAGGAACAGAAGGAGAGAGAGCACGAGCAAGGAACTCAGGACCGCGAGAGGTACACCCACACAATAAGACAATGGGGATGTTCTATTGGGAACTCACCAAGGCCAGCTGGCCTGGGTCTGAAAAAGCCTGGGATAAAACCGGTCTTGCTGACATGGACTTTTGAAAGTTCAAAGCTTCCCCCTGGAGTCATACCTCTTCCAACTAGGCCGTTGCTTCCAATTTTTTTGAATAATTTTACTAATTAAAGACTAAATGTTGAGATATAGGAGACTATGCTAGACATTTTCATTCAAACCACTATATTCCAAAAGCAAGGTGATATAGGCTCTGGCAATACAATAATGCAAAAAAACAGAGTCCAACTTTAGCCTCCATAGTCTTCCACAATCTCAACCAACACAGTTTAAAAGTCTAAAGTCTCTTCTGAGACTCAAAAAAAAAAAACTCTCAATTTTAATCACCTCCAAAATCAACTTGTCGAAGTTGGTTTCTTCTTCTAATATGTAAAGTTTGGGGATTGAATTCAGATTCTCTGTCTCGGCTTCATGCTCCTTTACCTGAGGAAGAATATCATCACCCTCCCTTGTGCTTCTTCTTCAAAGACACATGACTTAAATGAAATTTAATTGAATTGCTAAAATTTAATTGAAATTTTGTTGTTAGAAATCACATAAATAATAAGTACTTATTTTACAGTCTAATTATATAGTTTAGCCGGGCGGTGGTGGCGCACGCCTTTAATCCCAGCACTCGGGAGGCAGAGGCAGGCGGATCTCTGTGAGTTCGAGACCAGCCTGGTCTACAGAGCTAGTTCCAGGACAGGCTCCAAGGCCACAGAGAAACCCTGTCTTGAAAAAAACAAAATAAATAAATAAATAAATAAATAAATAAATAAATAAATAAATAAATAAATAAATAGTTTATCAAGAAGTCCTCCAGATGTTCTGTAACAATATTATGTTTGTGTGCAGATGAGCACAAGTGGTGTGTAGGTTTCAAATCACTTATAAAATAATGGTGATTTGGGCTATGAAGAAGGGGAAGAAAGAAAGAACTCTGAAAAAGTGAGAAGAGCTGTGAGATGTGATTTTGTTGGCATGACATCAATGCAGTCATGATTTCAAGGTTGCCTAGTATGGGCCCCCCACAGATAATAGAAGTCAATTGTAGAACAATTAGTAGCAAAATTCATCATTGTTTAAACATTGCAAGTTTGTGGCTAATTCTAAACTATTGCATATATTCTGGTTTCTTGCTCTAGCATTGACTATTTATTTCTTTAAAATTTTTATTGTCCATAATGTATTATTCCATCGCATCTCCTGAACTTTTTAATAATCCTGCTGTTAGTTCATGGGTTAGTCGTCTGGGAATTGACAGTTTCATAACTTTGATATGTGTTCATTACTATGGTTTGATTTCTTAGTTTATTCAGAGCTTCAAATATATTATAATACTTTAAGAATGTATGTATCATCTGTGTTTATGTCATTTTCATATCTAACCTACTGTTATAGACTTATCTCAGTAATTTAAATTATTTTGTTACTTATAATATCTCTTCTTGGTCTTAATTTGGAAGGCATTTGTATAATTTGATAGTTCATGACTAAATTTTATTACTTCCTTTTAAACAGCATTTGATGACTTAGATTGATGGTTGCTTGACAAAATACTGTTAATCCATAGCTCAAAAAGACCTTACCTTTTGGTTTTACTGTTTCACTTTTTTGTTTTGTTTTGTTTTTTATTTTTTGTATAGTTTTTCTTCTTTCTTTATTTATTTATTTTACGTACAGACAACAATTTCCCCTTCATCCCCTCCTTTCAAGTTCGACCCCTACTCCCCCTCCAATACCTTCTTTCCCCCCATTTCTCTTTAGAAAATGGCAGACCTACCATTGATATTGACAAAGCATGGAATATCAAATTGTAATACTAAGCAAGGCAAATAAATATGAGGAATAGGGTCCCAGATGCCAGCAAAAAAAGTCAAATACAGCTCTTGATTCACTGATAGGAGATCCATAAAAAGACCAAACTATACAACAGTTGCATATATGCAGAGGTCCTACTCCATGTTTGCTCCCTGATTGTAGTTTCAGTCTCTGTGAGCTCTTATGAGCCCAGGTTAGCTGATTCTGTGTAATCTCTTGCAATGTCCTTGACCCCACTGGCTGCTACAAACTGTCTACACTCTCTTGTGTGGAATTCCCCAAGGTCAACTGAATGTTATTGTGAGTCTCTGAAACTGTTTCCACTAGTTTCTGGATGAAGTCTACCTGAACAATATTGGGAGAGGCACTAATCTACAAGCATAAAATAATATTTTTAGACATCATTACATTGGCATTTTTTCCAATAGAGTTTAATTCTATGCTAGATATCTGGGCCATGCAACCTCTGGATTCTTGCACTCTGAACCAGTCATTGGCTAACCACTAGCACAAACTCTGTGTCACATTTACCTGAGCACATTCCATAGGCTCGACAGTAGGTTGAAGGTTATGTGGTTAAGTCAGTGTACCAATACCCTCACTGGCAGTCTTGCCTGGTCAAGGAAGTGATCAGTTCAGGTTACTTATTCATTTTTCCTAGGAGTCTTAGCTGACACTCTTATTAGGACAAAGCAGTAGCCAACAGAATGAGAAAAGATCTTCACTATCCTCACTTCTGATAAAGATCTGATTGTCAAAATATATAAAGAACTCAAGAAACTAGACATAAAAATTAATAAAAACCTGGGGTATAGATCAAAACATAATTTTCAACAGAAGAGGCTCAAGTGGCCAAGAAAGACTAAAGAAATATTAAACAACCTTAGACATCAGAAAAATACATATCAAAGTTACTTTGAGATTCCAATTCCATCTTAAACCTTTCATAATACAAATAATAAATAGTGCAAGTTACAGCGCATTATGCTGAGCAGTTGGAACACTTTTCAATTGTGAGTGGGAGTGCAAACTTGTACAAGACACTATGGAAACCAATATGGTGTTCCTCAGATAATTGGGACTCAATCTACCTCAAGACCAAGCTATACCACTCTTGTGTATATACCCAAAGGATTCCCATTCATATCACAAGGACAAATGCTCAACTATATTCACAGCCACTTTATTGATAGTAGCCAGAAACTGGAAATAACCTGGATATTCTTCAGCTGTAGAATGGATAAAGAAAATGCATTACATTTACACAATAGAGTTTAAAACATCGACATAATAAAATTTCAAGACAAATGATCTGAACTAGAAAAAATACCTTGGGTGACGTAACTGAGACACAGAAAGACAAAAATGGTGTGTACTCACTTATAAGTGGATATAGCTATAAAGTAAAGGATAATCATGCTAACACCCACAGACCAAAGAGGCCTAGTAACAAGGAGAAGTCAAGGGATACACACAGACATTTCTGGAAAGGAGAAATAGAAGAGATTTCATGAGTTGACTGGGGGCAGGTGGGCACATAGGACCATGAAGGATCAGGAGGGGTGGGGTGGAGAGAGAGAGTATTGTAAAGTACAACTTTAATGTGGAGTCATATCAAGGTCAGATAGAAACCTGCTGCAATGGAAATTCCCAGGAATCAATAAATCTGACCCCAGATGATGTTCCACATGTAATAAGAAGCTGACAATTAAAAAATTCCATTCATGTTACCTTAAAAACAATTTCTCAATATTTCCTGTTTTTAATTATTTATATTGAAATCAATTTTAATATCTATTAATTCATGTGTGATATTTATTTCTTTTAATTACTGTGGAATTGGACCTTGAAATAACATGTTGCTTCATCAGAGGTTTTTAAAATATGCTGCAGAACTTCAGAAAGGTTATACATACACCCAAGATTAGGTCAAAAAATCACATTGACACCCTTGATATTTACATACACAGATTGATCTCTAAGCATCATAAAAACCAACTTAAACACAAGATAAAAGGAGACAGCAATACCATTCACACTTGTTAGTCAAGAAACTATGGAGAGAGAACCAAAGACTGACTATTGAAATCCAGAGGAAGGAGCTGGTTTAAATATTATTTGAAAGTAAATACATGTAATTCATAGATAATTTTTTTTTGGGGGGTGGGGTTGAGACAGGGTTTCTCTGTAACTTTTGGTTCCTGTCCTGGAACTAGCTCTTGTGGACCAGGCTGGCCTTGAACTCACAGAGATCCTCCTGCCTCTGCCTCCCAAGTGCTGGGATTAAAGGTGTGCACTACTACCGCCCAGCTTCGTAGATAATTGTTAAGAAGAACAATATGTGACCCTGATCAAAAAATAAGGTTGTTTAAATAATAAAAATCAAGTTTTATTCACTAAATATTGACCTAATCCTGCTCACAATCTGAAGAGATTTAATTTCTGCTGATGGTAGAAGAGAGACAAAAAAAACTTATAGTTACCAAGAAGAAAAATGTCAAAGAGTCAACACTATATTGAAGTTTCTGTCCCTGCAGCTGTTCAGTCCCAAAGACATACACAAAGGCTCATATCAATCATAAGCTATTTGGGCTTTTAGCTCAGGATTACTATTAACTGGCTCTCACAACTTAACCCATAATTCTTATTTGTGTTTAGCCTTTACTCAGTGCAGCATTTTTATATTGCTTCCTCTGCATCTGGGTGGTGACAGCAGACTGAGTTTTCCTCTTCCCAGAATTTTCCAAGTCTAGTCACCCCACCTATACTTCCTGTCTGACTCCTGATCAATCAGCATTTTATTGAGCCAATATGAGTGACAAATTTTAACAAGGTAAGAAAGCATTATCCCATAGCAGTTAACAAAATCACAATGATAAACAACAAAAGATTCTGCAATAATGTCAATAAAAAAAGAGTGAAGATGATTATTGCATGGGTTACTGAGAATTATAATTATTTTTCTCTAAAATGTCTGTAAAAAGGAAAATATACTTGAAATAATAAAGGGTAATGATGGTTTACCTACAAAAAGTTGGAAAGAAAGAATTAATTAGAATGGACAGAGAAAACAAGGAATTGAAATATTTGTTGCTTGCTTGTTTCTTTTTCTTCTTTTTATTAAATTTTTATCATACAATTTATTCTCTGTCAGTTATTCTAGGCCTTAGCTAAAGTTTGCTGCTTCAGTGCTGCAAACATGACTCTGGGTGATTGACCAGGTAGCCAGTTGTCTCTGTGATTTGTTGCATGTTTTGGAAGTTGTTTGATTGTGCTTCCGAATTACTCAGGTAAAATTATTTCCCTTCTCGGATCTTCGAGAAGACTAGATAAATGTAGCTACTTTTCTCTCATGAGTTGGCCAAGTTATTTAGCATACAAGACTTAAGCTAGTTGGAATAGGATATTTGTTCTTATTGTATATAATTTCATAGTAGGTTTAGAACTCTCTTACTTAAACAAAAGGGGGGGTGTGCCGCTGGAGCTCCTTCCACCCCTTAAGCCAATAGCCAATGAGATACTAGCCCACTGGGGCATGGTCTCTTTCTCTTTAAAAAGCAGCAGCAGCCCTCCAGTCTCTCTCTCTCTCTCTCTCTCTCTCTCTCTCTCTCTCTCTCTCTCT
>JABTXL010003485.1:7231817-7246471 GCA_025134845.1 Neodon shergylaensis
TCTCTCTCTCTCTCTCTCTCTCTCTCTCTCTCTCTCTCTCTCTCTCTTGTTCCAGCGACTAGACTCCTTTCCTGGCTGTCATGTAGGACAGTGTTCTGTAAGTTTTTTCCCCTCAAATAAATAACCCTTTGAATGCAAACTGGTGTGAGATTATTTCATGCTTTATCTTATCACTAAAAAAGGAGGTTAATCTGACTACTAAGATATGGACCTTAAAAATAATCTAATAAACAGATCATGGAGATATTCAAATTCAGAAAGAAGAACTTAGTAGAAACTAATTTCAGTGTTGCATTATAGGAATAGAGAAGAATAGCCTAAGGTTTTCAAACAACCAACTTTTACATATCCACTAACCTTACAGAAATTGCCAAATGAGAGACTCTCTTACAGCTGGATGGATTCCTGTGCCAATGTTAGATTTAAGAGAATTCAAGGAGCAATAGTCTCATATGGCATGCATTTATACTTTGTGTAGCAAATGTTAAACTCATGGTCAGTTTGTCATAGAATTATCACTAAAAACTGGATAAAATTGGCCAGAGGTGTTTTAGAGCCTGGTATACAATTACAATGAAGCACTTGGTTCAGCAAATAGACTAAGATTATTGATAAAGATTCCATTTGAACAAGAGACAACTCTTAATTAAAAGAGAGATAGTCCATTAAGCACTGGTGCCATTTAATCTAAGCTAACCAATAACAACTATCAAATGCTTTTCATTTGATCAGACATAACTTCCAGAAAAAAATCTCCCAAAGTTAGGGTTGGATAAGGGCTTTGTTTTTGGCTTTTCAGGAGAATCAAGACATCCAGCAGAGGAATCTGAAAGCTACTGGACAAATGAGACATGTTAAGAAAAAGAACAAATCACCCAGAAAAATGTCTCAAGAAAAAGAGTATATTAACCTATTTGGTAGATCACATTTCCAAAAGGTTTAAGATTTTATAAATCTTCCCAATTGTTCATTTCTGCTATTTTCTAAAGACATATAATATAAATGGTCTTTTTGTAGTCCCAGTCCCATTAAAGATTGAAGCTAGCTTTGCATTTGGAATATGATTTTCTCCTTCTCTAAACCCAAACATGCTTATTAAAATAAAATCCAAAAACTTTCTCATATGTTAGAAGAGCCACCTAATATGGAAAAGAAGAAAAACAAATATTTAAGGACTAATTTATTGCTCCTAATCTCATAATCCTTTTGTTTTTATAGTGACACATTATTTATGGTTTTTTGAGACAGGGTTTCTCTGTAGCTTTGGAACCTGTCCTGGAACTAGTTCTTGTAGACCAGGCCAGCCTCAAACTCAGAGAGATCTACCTGCCTCTGCCTCTCAAGTGTTGGGAATAACGGCATGTACCACAACTGCCTGGCTCTTATATTGACTCTTTAATGCCTTTTCTCAAGGTGAGAAGCCAAGGACAATGGCACTGGGTTTTGATCCTACTTCATGTTCTGGCTTTGTGGGAGCCTAGCCAGTTTGGATGTTCACCTTCCTAGACCAGGATGGAGGGGGTAGGATTTTAGACTTTCCACAGGGCAGGGAACCCTGACTGCTCTTCAGACTGGAGAGGGAGGGGGAGAAGAGTGGGGGGAGGGGGAGTGGAGTGAGGGGAGGGGGGGAGGAGTAGGAGGAGGGGGAGGGAAATAGGAGGCTGGGAGGAGGCGAAAATTTTTTTCAATAAAATAAAAAAAAAATAAAAAAAGATTTATAGGATAAATCTATATATGTATATATACAAGGTATAAGATTATTAAAATTAATCTGTATATACATATATTATATCATGGAATTGATGGTCATATAGAGTACTAACTACCTCTAGAAAAGGATTTATCACCTTCCCATGAATTATTTTGGGTCTGAGTCTCTATCAGTTGTCTACAGTGAACCACGAGCACACTTAAGAAGGATCTTTGATATCTCCCAAGGGAGGATGGAATGCCACAACAACGATGCTTCCAGGACTGTGATAACATTACTAAGTTGAAAAACCCCACATAAATATCAGCTTTAGACTCCAAACTTCTCAGAACAATTTCAAAGTTGCTAGTTGAGATGATCCAGCCTAAGAAAGTGCTCTTGCCAGGATTTGAGAGAAGCCCTGCACTTTCCAATTGTGCAGAGACTAGACAAAAATGATACAGCTAATAATATTCAGACTAAGAAAAGATATCTTTAGAAAGTTAATCCACTAGGAATATTAAACAACTCAATACTGTATACGTTTTTGTACAACAGTCATTAGAAATAATTTATAAACAATTTCCTCAGTCTAAAATTTATTCTTTTATGGAAGATATCATACTGGCTGATTCAGAGGTAGATACATTAAGAAAAATAATTCATGAAATGAAGAGAATTTTTCCTTGCTGTGGGTTAAAAATTTCTCCTGAAAAAATATAAAGAGGAGATTCTATTGATTGTATTTAGTACATCAGATAGGTTGACAGAATTTGACCACAGAAAGTACAAATCAAGACAGATCAATTACAGTCTCTTTTTTCTATTTATTTATTTACATCACAACTGCAGTTTCTCCTTCTTCCTCATCTCTCATTCCCTCCCAACATCCCATCAAGGCTTTTAGGTCCATTCCTACTATTTCTTCTGTTCAGATAGGATCAGGCTTCCCTTGGGTATCAAAAAAGAATAGCATATAAAGTTGTAGAAAGACTACTCTCCTCTCATTGTTTTACGGCTGGGGAAGGCAATGCAGAGTAATAAATGAGTTCCCAGGAGCCAGGAAAGCATGAGGGACAGAGTCTGCTCCCATTTTTTTAGGAGTCACATCAATATACCAAGCTATTTCTTACAATGTCCTTGGCCCCTCTGTTTCCTATAATTCTATCTCCCTCTCTACAGCAGAATTCCCTGAGCTAGGCCTTATGTTTGGCTGTACGTCTCTGCATCTCTTTCCATCAGTTACTGGATGTAGGGTCTCTGATAAAAATTTGGGTAGTCACGAATCTGATCACAGGAGATAGCAAGTTCAGATTACATATCCACTATTGATGGGAGTCTTACTGTGGGTTACCTTTATAGATTCATAGCAGTTTCCCTTGCATCAGGGTTCTACCTGTCACTGAAAAGCACCCATTTCTACTCATCTCTTTCAAGTACTCTACCGTCTGCCCACTCCCCAACTGTCTCTCTCAAGTTTCTGTCCTGATCTTCCTTTTTCCACCCAGGAGATCTCCTCTTTCCCCCCTCTGTGAGATCCATGTATTCCCCCCTTAGATCCTCCTAGTTACCTTGCCTGTGACTCTATGAATTTTTGCATGTTTATCTTTTTCTTCACAACTGAAATCCCATTATGAATGAATTCATACCATGTTTATTTTCTTGGTCAGGTTACCTCACTCAGGATGATTTTTAGTGCTATATATTTGCCTTCAAATTTCAGAATGTAATTAATTTTAACTGCTAAATAATACTCTATTGTGAAGTATACAACATTTTCTTTATCCATTCTTTGTGTTCATGTACATCTAGATTATTTCTAGGCTCTGGTTATTGAGTAACTCAAGAAATTATTAGATGAGTCTTAAATAGAATTGGCTCTGATATAAAAGAAAATACAAGATACATATATTGATCAATTGAATCCAAAGCTTGAAAGTATTTTAGTTGATTTTCTCTCAATTCATTTTCCCACAAGAATTTTTATACAAATAAAAGATAATACTTTGAAATGGATATTTATTTTTAGCACACAAGCAGAGTAAAAATTTAAAGACCTATGTAGAAAAGGATTCTGAAATGATTCTGAAAGGAAAAATGACTTTGAAAAATAATAGTTATAGTACCAGCAGAAATTTTGGTAACTCTTACTAATATTGAAATTACCTCATTATGGGCAAAAATGAGCACTGGCAAACAGCTTGCACAAATTGTGAGGGAGAGATTAACAACAAACATACCAAAAGCAAGAGAATTCAGTTTATAAAAAGAACTAATTGCTTTCTCCATTTTATAGTAAAAGGGACACCATTTTCTGGAGCTCTTACATTCTATACTGATGCAAAGAAATCAGGAAATGCAGCTGAAGATCATAAAAAGTGAGTAAAGTAGTTAAAAACCTTCATGATTCAGTTCAAAAATCAAAGCTGCACGCTATTTTTATGGTAATAATAAATTTTGCTGAATATAGTTACTGGCTGTCAATATGCAGAAAAAGTTCTTTTCCATTATGAAAACCATGAAATTATTCCAGATGATTCAGAATTAACTTTACTATTTTAATCAGCAAAAATAAACGCAAACAACAAACACACAGAGAGACACACAAACATACATAAAAGCATACAGTCACATATATATATACACAAGCACACACACACACAATGATGCATGCTCGCACTAAGATGCAAAATTTTAAAAGGTGAATGAACAGAGCATCACTAGAAATGTGATCTTAAGTAGAAGATATAAGGAAGAAATTTCAGAATAGAGTTTATAAATTTTCAGTAGTTTGTCGTTAATTAATCTGAGGATTAAATGCATTAATGGAAAACAGTCCTGATAGCAAAATTTCCAGTCATGCCTTCAATTTGTGCTTCCTGTTTTTGAGTGTGAGCCCTTCAGCAATGGGTGCCATGCAAAAAATATACGTTAGCTAAATTTGTTCTTAAAATGTTGCATTATCGTAAAGTGACATTATAGATACCAAAACTAGTAAAAATACTCCTCAAAGAACAGCAATACTTATTTTGTAATAACACTGAAAAGGGAATTCATGTTTAATCATTAGTTGTGGGGATATTCAAAGAATTGAGGTCATGATAAATGGCTTTGGTTATTGTATGCTTAGTCTGGTGTCTTTTTCTTTATTTTGCTGTTTGTTTTGTTTCATTTTAATTTTGTACAGGGTCTCATGTAACTCATGGCAGCCTTAAACTCATCGTATCGATCATACGACTTTGAAATTCTCGTCCTTCTACCTCTGTTTCTCAAGTGTTAGGATTATAGTTTTGTCTCCACATTCACTCTGTTTCCTGCATTGCTGGTGATTAAACTTGGGGCTTCATGCATGCTAAGACAACCACTCTACCAACAAAGGTATCTACAGTACGAAGAAAATTTTACAAGTCAAAACTGAGGAAGAGCCGCCAGTTAATATAAAATTCTGACTAAAGGGATTAACTGCAGAATCACCTGAGGCTTTAAGTAGAACTAATAGTTTATTGACAGGTGTCACTGGACAATACTTTATGTAAAAGGCTGCAGTAGTTTCTCTGTGGGTTGTGGTCTTGACAAAGTCTTTCTTGATTGTGTCCATTAGCAAATCATGTATAAGGACTCTTCCTTAACAATCACCTTGTTTCATTATCTTTGTGTTGTTAACGTTGGAGGAAACATATCTGCTTTGATTTTCACAACTTTCATGTTGGTTTTATGAAGAACAGCAGGGACACATTCTACTGCTTATCAGTATGCCTCAGGGGCAGTAAAAGCACTTCACATTAAACAGAAGAGGTCAGTCCCAATGGATACCTCTAGGAAGCACTTCTACATCTAAGTCTCAAGGAAAATTGCAAATAAAGGGGCAGAAATATCGCAAGAACCAGGGAATCCGGGACTTGTGATGAAATTGTGCCTCAAGTAACATCACAACCTTTATCTTTAACGTCTTTTTATCATGACTGCCCAAGATAAGCTGAAAAAATACTACAATACTATAATAAAAGGGGTCAAAGTAGATGGGGTATGAGACCTCAGCCTATACACACAAATATATATATATACAAAAATGGTTAAATCTGGGAGTGCTATAGGCATAACCCCCCATCCAGAAAGGAATACACCAATTAGTTGCTTAGTTACCAAATGTGAAAAATAGGCATATACTTTACCATAAACAGTCAGGGTAGATATTACTGGTATATACTGGTATATACATGTGTGTATGTGTGTGCAGGCATATATATATATATATATATATATATATATATATATATATATGCATGCAATAAACATTGAAGAACAACAAAATCAGGGAATTGATGGAGAACATGGATAGTTATATGTAAGCATTCTGAAGTTGTTACAAGTATAACAAAAGTATAATAGGGCACAGTTGATATATGTACTTTGTAGAAGCAACTATAACAACAGATTTATTATATGAAAGATTAGGAGCATATTTAAGTCTATAATTACTTTATAAAACTGATTTTCATATAAAATAATGTTTCTCTAGAAAACTGCATGCAGAGTTCAAAATAAATTACTTTTAGAACTGTATAAAATGAAAACTGTATTTAATGAAGCAAAGCTTATGATGAAAATCAAAAGAAGATTTAAAATTATTTTAGCACACACAGTTTCTATATAAACTACTAATATGTAATTTGTTTGTTGGTGTGTATATCAAAACATAACATTATGCACCTTAAGTATATATAATGAAATGAATTTAAAAATAAAGACAAACTGAACCATCTAAAATCAGTCATGTGCCTGATTCATAGGTATTGTAGGGGTTGATCATAAAGTATCAAAAGAGAGTGAGAAAGAAGAAAAATATCTCTGTTGGCATTTCTAGGTGTGGAGATAATTGTCTACATAAGCATGTGAAATTTAAAACTACAGATATGTTTTATCCCTTGTTCAGCCAACTATTACAATTATTCATGTGGGTCCATATATTATGAATGCAACTGTATTTATATGGACTTGTTCTCCTGCAACAAATATATATGGAGATCAGAAGACAGCTGAGTGAGTGGTTTCTATCCTTCCACCCTGTGGATCCCTAGGATTAACTCAAGTCATCAGATTTGGCAACAAGTGACATTCACTGCTAAGGTATCACATTGCCCATGTTATTTTTCTTAGCTTGTAACTTGTCATAACACATACAAAATATTAACTCATATTTACAAAATATTTATAAAATTAAAAATCAATTTTCTTTATTTTTGAGCTCTTGGATTCAATTCAAGGGAAGCTAGAGGCTATGAATCCCCAAGGAATCTGAATGCAAAATGTTTTCCAATTTCATGGTCCTGTTGATTGTGCAAAATGGGAATCTTTCCAAGGCGGACATGACTCTTGTCAGTGTATATAAGCCATATTGAAAGAAACAACTCATGACATCGGTCAGAGTAGAAACACTGATTAAATGTTTCAGATTCTAGGAAAACATCATTCAAAAGGGAAGAGCTGTTTAATAAAGTGATTGTTGTAGCGTGAGTACATCACAAAATGATTGTTCTGCTTTAAATTGGCAACAGAATTATTAATTTAAGCTTTGCTTGTTTATATGCTTTTGTTTTAGTAGCACATTGTTTTAAATCATTCACAAGTTAATCATGTTTTTGTAATTTTTAATTGCTGTACTTGATAAAAAAAAGACTATAGTTTTCCCTTCCAAATAGCCCTTGAGACATTTGAAAACATAAAGCAGTTTTATAAGCTCACATCTAATGATCACTTTGTGTAAACTTTAAAAGTTCCAAATTTTCCTCACACAGAAAAACTTTGTACATACAAACCACTAAACTTACACTAATGTTAACTGATAACTTTTGAATTTTAGATTCTCCAGTTCCTCAAGAAACAAACAATACCTTAGGAAAGTAGTTAGTAGAAATTGGAGTGAAATTAGGGTGACAGATATCAGCAGAATCATAATTCACTAAGACTTCACAAAATTTCAGAAAAAGATGTGTGAAAATGGCATTGGTATTCAACAAGAAATATACTCAATTTTGAACACAATTAATTAATTCCATATAAATCTATTTTTGCTGCATAAATTTTTCATTTTTTCTTATTTGTTCTTGCATTTAAGTAGCAAAGTACCTTGTTTTACAAATGTCATTAATTTTCTTGGACTTCTCAGAATTGAAATTCATATAATTTGTTTTATAATCTGGAAGTGTTTTTGGGAATTTGAAATCAAACAGACCTCATTTTCACTATAGATTTACTTCTACATAGAGTTTATTGACCTAGGACATCAATAAACATGATTATTATTACAACATAATGTTTTAAGTCCTTAACAGAAAATCAAAAATATCCCCTAATTTCTGAACATTTTAACCTTCCAATTTCAAACGTAAAAATAGAATGAAGATGTACAGATATTAAATTAGTGAAAAAAAACTATTGAGAAAAAAAGGAAAAATGAAACAGAAAAGGTAGAGAGGCAGAGAAAGCAACATTTAGGAACAAATTATTAAAATTATTGTATGAAGTATCATGTTTTAGATTTGAAGGGCTGTAAGTATATGACAATAAATAATATCCTCAAGACCTAGTGATATATGATTGTTCAGAGGTACACTCAAACGGATGAGTCCAAAGTTCAAGGAAAGTCATAAAGCTGAAAACATGTTTTTGACACATAAATTGTCAATTTATTTGATGAACTATTTTTCTCACAAATTTTAATACACTGGATTTGATTCTGCCTATAGAAATAGACAAAATAGACTTTATGTCTAGAAATTTTCTGTTTATGTTTACAATTCATGAATGGCTTATCATTCTGGTATTAAGACAATCAAATGAAGAGGCTGTGAATATGGCTCAGATAATAACTGCGGAACATTACCTCTGATCCGAGGTAATAAATAACAGAAAGATTTATTTTAAGGATTGAAATATAAACAGAGTCATTGCTACTGGTATTTTTAGACAATATACTCATTTATAACCCCATGAATATTGTCTTTGTGATATAAAGAATTTTCCTATATTTAAGAAAATTTTTTTGATTAGGAAGAATATACTAAGATGAAACAGTTATGGTAAATCTTACTGAATACAATGCTGATACAGTTTGTACTCTTTGCTTCTTATTTGTCTAAGAAAAATAAGTTATTGTTTCAGTTATAGCAATGCTTTTTTAGACTTCATCTCTTTCAATCCATTGGAGCACAGAGAACTAAATGGAAGAAGTAAACCAATCTGTGGTTACTGAGTTTATTTTCCAAGGACTTTGTACCTCAAGGGAACTACAGATCTTCCTCCTGCTGCCATTTTCCACCCTCTACCTGATGACTGTGGTAGGAAACATCTTTGTGGTCATATTAATCATCACTGATCATCATCTTCATTCTCCCATGTACTTTCTGTTAGCCAATCTCTCATTTATTGACTTATGCATTTCCTCAGTTACTACCCCCAAACTGATCATAGACCTTGTAAAAGAAAATAAACCAATTTCCTATGGAGGCTGCATGAGCCAGATCCTCTTTGTGCATTTCTTTGTAGGAGATGAAATGGTTCTTCTTGTAACAATGGCCTATGACCGCTATGTGGCCATCTGTAGGCCACTTCACTATACCAGCATCATGGACAGACAGAAATGCATCTGGCTGGTTGTGATATCATGGATCATTGGATTTGTGCATGGCATTAGTCAACTGATCCTGATTTTGGAGCTACCTTTTTGTGGACCTAGAGTGATAGACAGCTTTTTCTGTGATATTCCTTTGGTGATGAAATTAGCCTGCATCAATACTGATACTCTGGGAAGTATGATAAATGCTGACAGTGGTGTTGTTGCAACAGCTTGTTTTATTTTGTTGCTGATATCTTACACTTACATTCTACTAACTGTTCAGCTTCACTCAAAAGATGGTTCATCAAAGGCAGTCTCTACTTGTACCTCCCATATCATAGTAGTTGTGCTATTATTTGTGCCTATCATTTTCATCTATCTGTCGCCTGTCAGCATCACATGGCTGGACAAGTTTCTTGCTGTATTTTACTCAGTCATCACACCTCTCCTGAATCCAGCCATTTATACACTGAGAAATAAAGATATTAAGAAAGCCATAAAGAAGATGATAAATCACATGTGAGTTCTGGAACAATTTTTGACATCTTCTCTAATCAGCAAATCCATTGAATACACATGATATTATGTACATTTTAGTGTAAATTTAATTGTATAATAACATGTTCTAGGAATTTATAATTTGCAATTAGTATATGGTTAATAAGATAACCATGTGAAAATATATTTGAAATTGTAATACTTACAGTTTACCATTTAGAATAAGTTCTACAAATATACTTGTATAAAGATTAGAAGATATGTTGCAAAAATAACAATCACATTAACTCACAAAGCTGTGTTTCTTAAATTGTTAACTTTTAGATTTATTTAACTTTAGTAAGATTGTTCTTAACAACATTCTCTTTGAATTGCTTATCAATTGTATCATATTTTAAAATATGAACTTATATGTTAATCTTAACTCTGTCTTTATAACAGAAGATATTAAAGGTATTTGTGAAATTGCATACACTTAGAACTCTAAATTCTAAAAATATCAAATTGTAATGTTAATTGTCTCATATGGTTATATCTCCTTTAGTTTTCAAGTCTTAACTATTCATATAAATTCAGAATTTTTTTATTTATTTTCTACTAAATATTTTCTAATTATTGTTCTCTAAAAAACAATCTATTTATAATATTTGAATATACTTTTCTCAGTTTACAAATTATTTTCATGATCATTATTTTATATTATTTAATGAAGTAACACAACTGTTGAGGCCAGTTAGGTAATCATTAAACACTTGATAATATGATATTCATTGTAATTCATACTATATGTCATTTTGATGTAATGCTTACTTTACTGAATAAACTGTATGTAACCATGTTTACAATAGCTGGGAGGTTAGTTCATTTCTAAACAGATATGAATTCAAACTTTTTAAATATCATGCCAACCTTTCTTAAGATGATGGTTAAAATCAGCCGGTATGTATATTCTAATAAGTTAAAGAGGTTGTCATAACATAAATTATCTAAAATACAAAACAAATATCTGTATCATGTCCTCCTGAAATCATATGATTACAGGAAAGGATGGCTCATGTCTGACCACACACTTTGATGTGTACATATGTGTAGGTTCCGGTATCTTTCTCAGAACAAATTATCTCCCATGTGTTTATAGATTTAACACTCCACTATACTGTCACCATTTTTATTAAGTATGTTATTTGACAATATCTGCTATAAGATGATTACATCTGATATAGTCTGTGCCCTCTTGTTTTTCCCACCCTTACTATTCCTTTCTACATTCACAAAATATCACACTCACACAACACACACACAAGCAGAACTCCATTCATGCATTTTTGTTTTGCTTTTTGATCCATTGCTATGACCCATAGCCGTCTGTGTGTCCAGTGATTGCACTATCCCTGGGGCACTATGATCTCATTAGTAAGTCTCAACTGAAAAAAAATGGCTGGCTCTGTCCCAGAATCACCAGTGGCTCACAGTTTAGCACAGAGTGTAGAAATACATATGTACTCTCTGATCTTTGATTGACTGCTAACCATTTTTTTTTGTGTGGTGCCCAGAGTAGGCAACTTTGGGATCATGACTGCAATGGCTGTCCAATGCCTACAAGATTACATCTTACAGTTCTTGAATTCTTTCTTACCCTTTCCTTTATTTTTCAAGATTATTTTATAAGTTATTTTAAACCTAGAGACACCTTGTGCTCACATGCTCAGAGTCACATTAGGACAACAGAACACTGTAAGGACTTCTTGCTAAACTATATAATTAAATTATATAATGACCTCTTACTTCCTGTATAGTTTTTAAGAATATAAATTTCATTTAAATTTTAGCAATTCAGTGACAGAATTCTATGTAATCTGTGTTTTAAGAAGCATAAACTTTTGTAGGTGGAACAATGTCCTATTATAACAGAAAAAGTACTGGCATAGAACAATTGTTATAGAAACAGCTATAATAAACATATAGAAGAATAAATCATTCCATAAAATTTCCCTTTATTTTTATGAATAGGAATTTTTAATAATGTGGAATGGTTACATATTTAAGAGCCAGAAATAAGGTGATTCAGCCATTAAGTTTACATTCCTGATTTCCCTTGCCTTCTTTATGATGTAAGGAATGGACTTTTACAGTGATTGATTAAGAATATGCTTTTATACTATACCTCTGCAAGAACAAGGAAAGGAAAATTTTGATTTTACAGTGCCAAATAATAATATTCAACTCCTAAAAGATATCAGTAGAAAGTTATTCCAAAAGTAATATTAAACAACTCAATACTCTATCCACATTTTGTACAACAGTCAGTAGAAATAATTTATAAACAATTTCCTCAATCTAAAATTTATCATTATATGGATGATTTAGCAATGGCTGATTCAGGGACAGATACATTAGGAAAAATGATCGATGATGAGAATTCTTTCTTGCTGTGGGTTACAAATTCCTCTTGAAAAAAATACATAAATTCAGGGTTTTAGCCATAATAGAATGAGCATGTGAAAACCTTTGTGATGGTTTGAATCGGTTTGAACAGACTCATTTGTGTGAATTTTAATGTCTAGTTTCTTGAGTTCTATATATATTTTGGAAATCAGACCTTTGTCTGATGTGGGATTGATGAAGATCTTCTCTCATTCAATAGGCTGACTTTTTGTCTTAGTGACTGTGTTCTTTGCTTTCAGGAGGTCCATTTATTCATTGTTGCTCTTATTGTCTTTGCTAAGAGGTATACGTACGAAGTGGTCTCCTGTGTCCATGCATTTCAGGATACTTCCCACTTTCTCTTCTGTCAGGATCAGTGTGGTTGGATTTACATTGAAGTCTTTAATCCATTTGGACTTGAATTTTGTGCATAGTGATAGATATGGATTTATTTTTATTCTTCAGTTCAGGTTGACATCCAGTCATGCCAGCACCATTTGTTAAAGATGCTTTTTTTTTCTTCCATTTTATAATTTTATCGCCTTTGTTAAAAATCATGCATCCATAAGATTGTGGATTAATATCCGGGTCTTTGATTCAATTCCATTGGTCAACATCTCTGTTTGTATGCCAATACCAAGCTGTTTTCATTACTGTATCTCTGTAATAGAATTTGATGTCAGGGATGGTAATGCCTCCATAAGTTCCTTTATTGTATAGGATTATTTTGGCTATCCTGGGTTTTTTGTTTTTCCATATAAAGTTGATTATTGTTCTCTCAAGTTTTGTGAAGAATTATGTTAGGATTTTGATGGGTGGGATACTAAACTGAACAGAGAACTCTCAACAAAAGAAGTTCAAATGGCCAAAAGATACTTAAGGTCATGTTCTACTTCCTTAGCAATAAGGGAAATGCAAATCAAAACAACTTTGAGATACCATCTTACCTGTCAGAATGGCTAAAATAAAAAAAATGATAACCTATGGTGGAGAGGATGTGGACTAAGGGGAACATTCATCCATTTCTGGTTGGAATGCAGACTTGTGCAACCACTTTGGAAATCAGTGTGGTGGTTTCTCAGGAGATTGGGAATAAACCTACCTCAAGATCAACCAATACCACTCTTTGGAATATACCCAAGAGATGCCCAATCATACTACAAAAGCATTTGTTCAACTATGTTCATAGCAGCGTTATTTGTATTAGCTAGAACCTGGAAACAACCTAGATATACCTCAATGGAGAATGGACAAAGAAAGTGTGGCACATATACACATTAGAGTCCTACTCAGCTGTAAAAACAATGACATTTTGAACTTTGCATGCAAATGAATGGAAATAGAAAACACTATCCTGAGTGAAATAACCCAGACCCAAAAAGAGGAATATTGTATATACTCACTCATTAGTGGTCTCTAGCCATAAACAAAAGTCATTGAGCTTATAGTTCATGATACTAGAGAAGCTAAATAATAAGGTAAACCCAAAGAAAAACATATAGATCCTCCTGGAAATTGGAAGCAGACAAGATCACCAGGCAAAAGTTGGGAGCATTGGGGTGGGAATGGGGTGAGAAAAGGGGACAAGAGGAGAGAGAAAGGAAAAGGGGAGGATTGGGGAGATTTTGGAAGAATGGGAAGGTTGAGATGGATTAAAAGACGATATGGGAGCAAGGAAGAAAATAATTAAGAAAGCCGTTTTAGGGTTGTCAAGAGTCTTGGCTCTAGAGAGGTTCCCAGGAGTCCACGGGGATGTCCCAAGCTAGGACTCTGGGCAGTAGAGGAGAAGGTGCCTAGACTGAATTTGTCCCATAGTCATACTGATGAAAATCTTGAATATCACTTAGAACCTTCATCAGGCAATGGATGGAGATAGAGACAGAGAACCACATGGGAGCAGTGGACTGAGCTCCCAAGGTCCAGTTGAAGAGCAGAAGGAGGGAGAAGATGAACAAGGAAGTTAGGACCATGAGGGGTGCGTCCACACAGTGAGCCAGTGTGTCTGATCTAATGGGAGCTCACCAAAGCAAGATGGACTGGGACTGGACTAACATGTTATTAAACTGGACTCTCTGAATGCAGCTGATGATGGGTGCTGACTGAGAAGCCAATGATAATGGCACTGGGATTTGTCTCTACTGCATGTACTGTTTTTTTGGGATCCTAGTCTGTTTGGATGCACACCTTCCTTGTTCTTGGACTTCCCTCAGGGCAGGGTACCCTGCCTTATCTTAGGACTGCAGGGGGTGGGGGAACAGTGAGTGGGGGAGCAAGATGAAATGGGGAAAGGGGAGGAAGTGGAAATTTTGAATGGTATTATTTATAAAGCAATATTAAAAAAAACAAGAAAAGAAAAGAGAAGAGAAGAAAAAAGAAAAGAAAAGAAAAGAAAAGAAAAGAAAAGAAAAGAAAAGAAAAGAAAAGAAA
>JABTXL010003485.1:7246481-7284707 GCA_025134845.1 Neodon shergylaensis
AAAGAAAAGAAAAGAAAAGAAAAGAAAAGAAAAGAAAAGAAAAGAAAGACTACTCTCCTCTCAATGTATTTAGGCTGGGGACGGCAATACAGAATGAGGAATGGGTTCTCAGGAGCCAGTAAAGCATAAGAGACAGTCCCGGATCCCGTTATTAGGAGTCACATCAATATACCAATCTACACAACTGTCACATATCTGTGAAGGGCTTAGCTGGGTCCCATGCAAGCACTCAAGTTGTTGGCTCAGAATCTGTGAGTTTCTATGAGTTAGATTAATTTCTGTGGCTTTTTTTACAATCCTTGACCCCTCTGGTTCCTATGACCCTTTCTCCCTCTCTTCAGCAGAATTCCATGAGCTAGGTCTTATGTTTGGCTGTAGGTCTTTGTTTCTCTTCCTATCAGTTACTGGATGTAGGCTGTCTGATAAAAATTTGGGTAGTCGCCAATCTGATCTCAGGAGATGGCAAGTTCAGATTACATATACACTATTGATGAGAGTCTTACCCAGGGTTACCTTTACAGATTTATAACAGTTTCCTTTGCATCAGGATTCTACCTGTCACTGAAAAGCACTCCTTTCTACTGATTTCTTTCAAGTTCCCTCCACCCACTCCTCAACTGGCTCTCTCAAGTTTCTGTCCTGATCTGAATTTTTCCACCCAGGAGATCTCCTCTTTCCCTTCTCTGTGAGATCCATGTGTTCCCTATTGGGTCCTCCTAGTGATCTTGCCTGTGATTCTGTGAATTGTTGCATAGTTATCTTTTTCTTCACAACTGATAGCCCATTATAAATTAAAATGAAACAAAACAAACCAACATAAAAATAAAAGATAACAGACAAACCAAACAATAACAAAAGCAATTTATCCTGACTTCAATTGTTTGAATATTCCCACAACTAAGAATTAAACATGAATTCCCTCTGCAGTGTTATTTCTAAAGAAGCATTATGCTCTTTAAGGAGTATTTTTACTAGTTTTGGTATATATATATATATATATATATATATATATATATATATAGTCACTTTATGGTAATGCAACATTTTAAGAACAAAGTTAGCTAACATATATTTTTTGCCATTTAATTTTGTACAGCGTTTCATATAACCCATTGCAGCCTCAAACTCATCATATCGCTGATACGATTTTGAAATTATCATCCTCCTACCTCTGTGTCTCAAGTGTTAGGATTCTGGTTTTGTCTCCACATTCATTCTATTTCCTGCATTGCTCATGATTAAAGTTGGAGCTTCATGCGTTCTAAGACAACCACTCTACCAACCAAGGTATCTTCAGTATGAAGAAAATTTCACAAATCAAAACTGAGGAAGAGCCATCATTAAACATAAAACAATAACTCTGACTAAAGGCATTAACTGCAGAATCACGCCAGGTTGAAGTGGAACTAATATTTTTTTTTTGGCAGGTGTCACTGCAGAGGTACTTTATGTAAAAGGCTGCAGTAGCGTCTCTTTGGGTTGTAGTCTTAACAGAGCCTTTCTTGATGGTTGCCATTAGTAAATAATGTATAAGAATTCTTCCTTTACATCTCCTTGTTTCATTATCTTTGTGTTGTTAATGCTTGAGGAAACATATGTGCTTTGATTCTCACAACTTTCATGCTCGTTTTGTAAAGAAGAGCAGAAGCACATATTATTGCTTATCGGTATGCTGCATGGACAGCAAAAGCACTTCACATTAAAGACAAGAGGCCAGGTAGTCTATAAAGTACTAAAGTACTACCACACCTAACTCAGCCTTACACACACACATATATATATATCATATTTGTGTATATATATATATATAAATACAAATGGGCAAATCTGGGAGTGACAGGGACATAACCACCTCAGGAAAGAGTACACCAGTTGGTTGCTCAGTCACCAAATATGAAAAATCATGCATACACATAGCATTAAACAGAAAGGGCAGATATTATTAAGGATTATAATTGTATATATGCATGTATGTATGTGTGTATATGTATATATATATATATGCATGCAATAGCAATTAATGAACAAATAAGTCAGGGAATTAAAGGAGAACCTGAATGGATATATGTAAGGCTTCTGAGAATATTACAAGTATAACAAAAGTATAATAATTGCAGTTAATAAATGTACTTTGTAGAAGCAACTATAGCAACAGATTTATTATAGGAAATATTAGGAGCATATTTAAGTCTATAATTACTTCATTTATATAACTGCTTTTCTTATACAATAATGTTTCTCTAGAAAACTGGATGCACAGTTCAAAACAATTACTTTTAAAATTGTATGAAATGAAAACTATATTTAATGAAGCAAAAGCTTGTGATGAAAAGTCAAAAGAAGTTTTAAAATTATTTTAACACATACACTTTCTATATAAACAACTAATATGTAATTTCTCTGTAGGTGTGTCTATAAAAACATAACAATATTCGCTTTAAGTATATATAATGAAATGTATTTGAAAATAAAGACAAACTGAACAACCTAAAATAAGGTCATGTGCCTGATTCATAGGCGTGGTAGGCATTGGTCATAAAGTATCAAAAGAGAGTGAGAAAGAAAAAATAACTCCATGGGGATTTCTAGGTGTAGAGATAATTATCTAAATAAGCATGTGAACTTTAAAACTACAGATATGTTTTATCCTTTTTTCAACCAATGATTACAATTATTCATTTGGGTCCATGTATTATGATTGCAGCTGTATTTATATGTACTTGTTTTCCTGTAACATATGTATGGATATCAGAAGACAGCTGAGTTAGTAGTTTCTATCCTTCCACCCAATGGATCCCTAGGATTAACTCAAGTCATCAGATTTGGCAACAAGTGACATTCACTGCTAAGGTATCACATTGCCCACGTTGTTTATCTTAGCTTGTAACTTGTCATAGCACATACAAAATATTAACTCATAATTACAAAATATTTATAAAGTTAAAGAATCAATTTTCTTTATTTTTGAGCTCTTGGAATCAATTCAAGAGAAGCTGAAGTCTATGAATCCCCAAGGACTATGAAAGCAAAAGGCTTTCCAATTTCATGGTTCTACTTAATGTGGAGAATGGGAATCTTTCCAAGGCAGACATGACTCTTGTCAGGGTATATAAGAGACACTGAAAGGAAACAACTCAGTGACATTGGTGAATGTAGAAACAATGATTAAGAGTTTCAGATTCTAGGGAAACATCATTCAAAAGGGAAGATCTGTTTAATAAAGTGATTGTTGTAGGGTGAGTACATCACAAAATGACTGTTGTGCTTTAAATTGCCATCACAATTACTTATTTAAGCTTTGTTTGTTTATATGTTTTTGTTTTAGTAGCACATTGTTTTAAATCCTTCACAAGTTACAGTGAGTCTTGCATGTGTAATTTTTAATTGTTGTGCTTGATAAAAATACTATAGGTTTCTGTGCCAACTAGTCCTTGAGACATCAGGAAAGATTAAGAAGTTTTATATGCTCACATCTATTGATCACTTAGGGTAAACTTTAGAAGTTCCAAATTTCCCAACACAGAAAAACTTTGTACTCACAGGCCACTAAACTTACTCTAATGTTATCTGATTAACTTTTGAATTTTAGATTCTCTAGTTCCTCAAGATACAGACAATATCTTAGAAAATTAGTTATTAGAAACTGGAGTGCAATTAGGGTAACACAGATTAGAAAAATTATAATTCACTAAGAATTCACAAATATTTTTAAAAGATGTGTGAAAATGACATTGGTAGTCAACAAGAAATATGCTCAATTTTGAACACAATAAAATTAATTCTATAGAATACTGACCATTTTTGCTACTTAAATTAATCATTTTTACTTATTTGTATTTGTATTTAAATAGCAAAGTCTCTTGTTTTACAAATGTCATTAATTTTCTTGGACTTCTCAAAATTGAAATTTCTATCATTTGTTTGATAATTGGAAGTAATATTGGGTATTCCAAATCAGACAGACCTCATTTTTCACTAGAATATTACTTCTGCATACACTTTATTGCCCCAGAAAATTAATAAACACAATTATTATTACCATATGTTGTTTTAAGTTCTTAACAAGAAACTCACAAAATATCCCCTAATTTGTTAATGTTTACCCTTCCCATTTTAAACCTAAAAATAGTATGAAAATTTACAGATATTAAAATTAAGAAAGAAAACTTATGAGAAATCTTTAAAAATCGGACAGTCAATAAAGAAAAAAGAAAAGTAGAGAGATGAAACAGAAAGGTAGAGTGGCAGAGAAAGAAACATTCATGAACAAATTATTCAAACTGTTGTATGAAGTATCATAATTTATAGTTGAAAGACTGTATGTATATGACAATATGTAACATCCTTCAGACCTAGTAATACATGATTGTTCAGAGATACACTCCAATGGATAAGTACAAAGCTCAAATGCTGAAAACATGTGTTCGGCAGGTGAATTGTCAATTTATTTGATGAACTATGTTTTCACAATTTTTAATACACTGGATTTGATTCTTCCTATTGACATAGTCAAAAATTGACTTTATACCTGGAAAGTTTCTGTTTATGCTTAAAATATGTGAATGGCTTATCATTTTGGTATAAAGACAGTCCTATGAAGATGCTGTAATAATGGCTCAGATAATTATTGAGGAATATTACCACTGAACCCATGAAAAAAGATAAATTTAAGGGTTTAAAATGTAAACAGAATAATAACTGCTGGTATTTTTAGACAATATACTCATTTACACCCCTATGTATATTATCTTTGAGATGTATAGAATTTCCCTATATTTAGAAAAATATAATGATTAGAAAGGATATACTAACATGAAAGAGTTATTGTAAATCTTACTGAATACAATGTTGATATAAATTGTATTCTTTTCTTCTTACTTGACTGTGAATATTAAGTTACTGTTTCTGTTTCAGTAACGGTTTATTAGGCTCTGTCTCTCTCAACCCACTGGAGCACAGTGAAATAATGGAAGAAGTAAACCAATCTGTGGTTACTGAGTTTATTTTCCAAGGACTTTGTACCTCAAGGGAACTCCAGATCTTCCTCCTGCTGCCATTTACCACCCTCTACCTGATGACTGTGGTTGGCAACCTCTTTGTGGTCATATTAATCATCACTGATCATCATCTCCATTTCCCCATGTACTTTTTATTAGCCAATCTCTCATTTATTGACTTATGCATTTCCTCAGTTACTACCCCCAAACTGATCATAGACCTTGTAAAAGAAAATAAACTAATTTCCTATGGAGGTTGCATGAGCCAGATCCTCTTTGTGCATTTCTTTGTAGGGAGTGAAATGGTGCTTCTTGTAACAATGGCCTATGACCGTTATGTGGCCATCTGTAGGCCACTCCACTACACCAGCATCATGGACAGACAGAAGTGCATCTGGCTGGTTGTGATATCATGGATCATTGGATTTGTGCATGGCATTAGTCAATTGATCCTGATTTTGGAGCTACCTTTCTGTGGACCTAGAGTGATAGACAGCTTTTTCTGTGATATTCCTTTGGTGATAAAATTAGCCTGCATCAATACTGATACTCTGAGAATTATGATAAATGCTGACAGTAGTGTTGTAGCAACAGCTTGCTTCATTTTCTTGCTGATATCTTACACTTATATTCTAATAACTGTAAAGCTTCATTCTAAAGATGTTTCCTCAAAGGCACTCTCTACCTGCACCTCCCATATCATAGTAGTTGTGCTATTATTTGTGCCTGTCATTTTCATCTATCTGTCGCCTGTCAGCATCACATGGCTGGACAAGTTTCTTGCTGTATTTTACTCAGTCATCACACCTCTCCTGAATCCAGCCATCTATACACTGAGAAATAAAGATATAAAGAATGCCATAAAGAAGTTTATAAATCACAGGTGAGTTCTGGATTAATTTTTGACATCTTCTCTAATTAGCAAGTTCATTGTGTAAACATGATTTTATGCCTATTTTATTGGAAATTTGATTGTACAATAACTTTTGCTGGGAATCTATAATTTATATTTAGTTTATGGTAATTAATATAACCATTTGAAAATATTTTTGAAATTGTAATACTTACAGTTGATCATGTAGAATGAGTCCTGTAAAAAACTTGTATATGTTAAAGATTAGAAGATATGTTGAAAAAATAACAATCACATTAATACATGGAACTTTGTTTTTTAAACTGTTAGATTTATATTTAGATTTATTTAACTTTATTAAGATTGTTATTAATTAAATTCTCTTTGAATTGCTTATCAATTGTATAAAATTTTAAAATATGCCATTCTATGCTAATCCTAATTCTTTGTAACTGAAGATATTTAAGATGTTTGTGAAGATTGCATACACTTAGAAATTAAAATGTTAAAAATACCAAATCATAATGTTAGTTGCCTCATATTGTTAAAACCTCTTTAAGCTTTTAAGTCTTCTCTATTCATATAAATTCAGAATTTTTAATATTTAATCGATACCCAAAAGAACAATCTATTTATAATATTTGAATACAATTTCTTCAGTTCACAAATTATTTGTTTGATCATGATTTTATGTTATATAATGAAGTAACATAACTGAAAAGGTCAGTTAGGTAATCATTATACACTTGATAAAATGGCATTCATTATAATTCATCCTATATATCATTTGATGTAATGCTAACCATACTATATGTATATATGTTTACAATAGTTGGGAGGCTAGTTAATTTCTAAACAGACATAAGAATCACAACTTCTTGAATATTATAGCTAAAATCAACTTGTATGTACATTCTAATAAGTTAAAGTGGTTGTCATAACGTAAATTATCCAACAATACAACACAAATATCTGTATCATGTTCTAAAATCATGTATACAGTAAATGATGGCTCATGCCTAGCCACAGAGTTTGATGTGTACATATGTGTAGGTTCTGGTCTTTTTCAGACCAAATTATCTCTACTGTGCTTAGAGATTTAACTCTCAACTATACTGTCACGATATTTTTATTAAGTATGTTATTTGACAATATCTATAACAAGCTGATTACATCTGATAAAGTCTATGACCTTTTATTTCCCTCCCACACTTACGAGCCCCTTCTCCACACACAAAATCACACTCACACAATACACACACAAACAAATTTATGTATTTTTGTTTTGCTTTTTGATCCATTGTTGTGACCCATAGCCATCTGTGTGTCCATTGATTGCAACTATCCCTGGGGCACTATGATCTCATCAGTTGGTCTCAACTGAAGAAAATGCCTGGCATTGTCCCAAAATCACCAGTGGCTCACAGTTTAGCAAAGTGTATACTAATTAATTGTTAAAAGTAGTGATTTTCATTGTAAGTTGCTCATATAACTATAATATATACTAATCAGACTCATTCTTCTTTCCGTCACTTATTTGCCTGTTTCTGCATCCACTGGTGACTTTCTTCTTTCCAGTCACACTTTCTTCTACCTTCATTTATAAAAACAATTTATTTATTTATTAAAATTTTGCACCTCCTCCCCTCCTCCAATTTTCCTCCCACTCCCGCCCCTCCCCCTCCCTCCACTCCCCTTCCCCTCCCTCTCCAGTCCTAAGAGCAGTCGGTGTTCCCTGCCCTTTGGGAAGTCCAAGGACCTCCCCCCTCCATCCAGGTCTAGAAAGGTGAGCATCCAAACAGACTATGCTCCCACAAAGCCAGTACATGCAGTAGGATCAAAACCCAGTGCCATTGTCCTTGGCTTCTCAGTCATCCCTCATTGTCAGCCACATTCAGAGAGTCTGGTTTGATCACATGCTCCTTTAGTCCCAGTCCAGCTGGCCTTGGTGAGTTCTTTCATTAGATCAGTCCCACCGTCTCCATAGGTGGACGTACCCCTCGCGGTCCTGACTTCCTAGCTCATGTTCTCCCTCCCTCTGCTCTTCATTTGGACCTTGGAAGCTCAGTCCAGTGCTCCAAAGTGGGTCTCCATCTCTATCTCCATCCATCCCCGGAAGAAGGCTATGGTGAGATGCAAGATATTCTTCAGTGTGGCTATGGGATAAGGCCATTTCAGGCACCCTTTCCTCTGCTGTCCAAGGAACAAGCTGGGGACATAAATTTGTATCAATAAAAACAATATTTTTCAACGATAGTCCTCCTGAATCAGTGCCATTTCACTGAGCGTGATCTATATTTTTGTTCATTTGATGATAGCCATGCTAGGGAGGCTAAAATGTAATCTACAATTTCAAACTTTTCTTTCGTTTGTTTTTGTGTTGCTATTGACTTTTATTTTGTTTTGGTTTATTTTATCCTTTGGTATTAAGAGTTAAGTCCAAGGTTTCATGTATGCTAGAGATTCTCCCTAACACTGAGCTATATATTCCCAAAATAGTCCATTTATTTGTTTATATTGAAAGCTTGAAATATGATCTTACTAAGGGACTAAAGTTGTGTTTGACTGCAATTTTTCTACTCCTGCCTTCCAGGAGCTGTAATTACAAGCAGACAACTTCAGGCTAAGTTAGTTTCATATATATTTACCAAATGCCAAACATTCAACATAGCATCTCTTAGAATTCTGCTAACATTGATTTCAGACATAGAAAAACATGATTCTAACATTAATAGGTAAGAACAAGTTAATCCAAACAGTCAAACGAATCTTTCGTAAAGGAAGTAATGTCAGATGTTATAGCACCTGACTTAATATTATACCACAGAATCATGACTACAAACAGTATGTGACAGGCCAAAATAATAATGTTGACTGATATGTGGCTTAGAAATAAGCTCACAAAGTCAAGCTATTTAACTTTTTGCAACATGCCAAAAGTATACAGTGGAGGATTGGGCAATATCTTTAGTCAATTAGGAAGAATGAATCTCAATGAATCCATAGTTCTTACACAATACAAAAATCAATTCAGAATGGATCAAACAAAAAATTACAACAAACACAACTTAAACATATAGAACTAATTAGTTATGTATTGTATTTCCTAAAACTTTGAAATTATTGAAGAAATGCAAACTCTTCAAGTATGGGCATACAGAAGGACTTTCTGAATCATACTCCTAAATGTAGGAAATAAGAGAAAGAATTGACCAATGGGATTTCGTGAAATTGAAAGCTTCTTGAAAGCAAAGGCAAGAGCTTACAGAGTGAAAAGACATCCACAGAGCGAGAGAAAAGCCTTCACCACAGTTCATACTATAAAGGATTACTATGCACACTATATAAAAAAACTAAAAAATTAAACTCTAAAGACAAAAAATAATGTAATAAAAATGAGTAAGCAAATGAACTGAGTGGACATTTTTCAAAGAAGAAATAAATGACATATTTTTAAAATAATCATTATCAGGCTTTTAGAGACAGGGTTTCTCTGTATAGCCCTGGCTTTCATGAAATTAACTCTGTAGACCAGGATAGCCTCAAACTTACAGCCTCCTTAGTGCTGGTATTAAAGTTGTACACTATGACTGCTGGGCCGTTTTTTAACATTATTACTATTATTTATGTTTAGGAAAGTTTATGTGTGTGAAGGTGGTGTCCTTGGAGGTCATAAGAGGAAATTAATTGTTTGGAGCTGAGGGCATCGTTCACTTAAGACTCAGAGCCCAGAGGCCTTGAGCTTGACTGTACCCGAATGCTTCCTCCCATGCAATGAGTTCTTATAGGAGGAGAAAGACGTACTATACTACATCATGCTACCTGAAACTACACTAATGCATTATTTGAGTGTGGTGATACCTATGATCAAATTACTAACAGTAGTACAGGTGATTAAGTGTCATGAAGTGCTGTCATTAGAAAATGAAATTTTCTCTATCTAGAACTTCAAGTATAATGTTGAAGAGACATGAAGAGAATGGAAAACCTTATCTTGTTCCTGACTTTAATAGAATCACGTTGAGTTTCTCTCTACTTAATTTGACGCTGGCTGTCATCGTGTTGTATACTGCTTTTATTATGTTTAGAAACATTCCTTATATCCCTGATCTCTCTAAGACCTTAATTATGAAAAGGTGTTAGATTTTGTCAAATTATTTTTAAGCATCTAATAAGATAATTATATGTTTATTCCTACAATTTATTTATATGGTAGATTACATTGATAGATTTTTATATGTAGAACCATCCCTGCATCTCTGGGATGAA
This sequence comes from Neodon shergylaensis, assembly GCA_025134845.1. Lineage (NCBI taxonomy): Eukaryota > Metazoa > Chordata > Mammalia > Rodentia > Cricetidae > Neodon > Neodon shergylaensis. Next base: position 7,256,601 of record JABTXL010003485.1, read on the forward strand.
GTCAACTAGATCCTGGCGGATAATATTTTTATGTGTTCTTTCAACTGATTTGCCAGTATTTGATTGAGTATTTTTGCATGGACATTCATGATGTAGATTGTCCTGTAAATCCTTTCATGGTCGAGTCTTTATGTGGTTTCAGTATCAGGGTAACTGTAGCATCATAGAAAGACTTTGGCAATGTTCCTTCTGATTATATTGTGTGGAACAATTTTTTTCCTGTTTTTATTTTATTTATTTATTTATTTATTTATTTATTTATTTATTTATTTATTTATAAAAGATTTCTGTCTCTTCCCCGCCACCTCCTCCCATTTTCCTCTCCCTCCCCCAATCAAGTCCCCCTCCCTCATAAGCCCAAAGAGCAGTCAGGGTTCCCTGCCCTGTGGGAAGTCCAAGGACCTCCCACCTCCATCCAGGTCTAGTAAGGTGATCATCCAAACTGCCTAGGCTCCCACAAAGCCAATAGGTGCAGTAGGATCAAAAACCCATTGCCATTGTTCTTGAGTTCTCAGTAGTCCTCATTGTCCGCTACATTCAGCGAGCCTGGTTTTATCCCAGGCTTTTTCAGACCCAGGCCAGCTGGCCTTGGTGAGTTCCCAATAGAACATTCCCATTGTCTCAGTGTGTGTGTGCACGCCTCGCGGTCCTGAGTTCCTTGCTCATGCTCTCTCTCCTTCTGCTCCTGATTTGGACCTTGAGATTTCTGTCCGGTGCTCCAATGTGGGTCTCTGTCTCTGTCTCATTTCATCGCCTGCTGAAGGTTAATATTCAGGAGGATGCCTATGTTTTTCTTTGGGTTCTCTTTCTTATTTAGCTTCTCTAGGATCACTAATTATAGGCTCAATGTCCTTTATTTATGGCTAGAAATCCAATATGAGTGAGTACATCCCATGTTCCTCTTTTTAGGTCTGGCTTACCTCACTCAGGATAGTGTTTTCTATTTCCATCCATTTGCCTGCAAAATTCGAGAAGTTCTTGTTTTTTACTGCTGAGTAGTACTTTGAGAAGTATAGGTATTAGCTCTTTGAAGTTTTTTGAATTCTGCATTGAAATCATCAAGCCCTGGATTTGTTGTTGTTGTTTTTTGTTTGTTTGTTTGTTTGGGTTTTTTTGTTGTTGTTGTTAGAAGGCTATTGGTGACTGCTTCCATTTCCTTACAGGTTATACATCTATTTAAATTGTTTATATGGTATTGATTTAATTTCAGTATGTGGTAACTATTCAGAAAATTGTTCCTTTCTTTTACATTTTCAAGTTTTGTGAAGTACAGCTTTCCAAAGTATGACCCAATGATTCTCTGGATTTCTACAGTGTCTGTTGAAATGTCCCCTTTTCATTTCTGATTTTGTTAATTTGGATTTTTCTCTCTGACTTTTGAAAGAGATTAAAGGGATACAAATTATAAATGGTAAAACTTTCACTATTTGAAGATGATATGATAGTATACATAAGTAACACCAAAAATTAGATGAGTGAACAACTGATAAATGCCTTCAGTAAAGTGTCAGGATACAAGGTCAACTCAAAAAATCGGTATCCTTCCCATATACAAATGATAAAGGGGTTGAGAAAGAAATCAGAGAAACATTACCATTTACAATAGCCACAAATAACATAAAATATCTTGGGGTAACACTAGCCAAAGAAGTGAAAAGCCTATTCAACAAGAACATTAAGTCTCTGAAGAAAGAAATTGAAGAAGATATCAGAAAATGGAAAGGTCTAGTATGCTCTTGGACATGTAGGATAAACATAACAAAAATGACAATCCTACCAAAAGCAATACATAGATTTAATTGAATACTCATCAAAATCCCAAAACAATTATTTCCAGACCTTGAAAGAATAATACTCAATTCAGATGGAGAAATAAAAAAAGCCAAGATAACCAAAACAGTCTTGTACAATAAAAGAATTCCCAGAGACATCACCATGTCTAACATCAAGCTCTATTATGGAGCTAAAGTAATGAAAAATACTTGGTATTAGCATAAAAACAGATAGGTGGAACAATGGAATCAAATCAAAGACCCGGATATTAATCCACACATCTATGAACAGTTAGTTCTGGACAAAAAAGCTAAAATTATACAATGGGAAAATGAAAACATCTTCAACAAATGGTGCTGTCATAAATGGATATCAGCATGTAGAAGAATACAAAAAGACCCATATCTATCCCCATGCATTAAACTCAGGTCCAAATAGATCAAAGACCTCAATATACATCCAGCCATACTGAATCTCATTAAAGAGAAAGTGGGAATTAGCCTTCAACACATGGGCACAGGTGACCACTTTCTAAATGTAAAACACAGACACTGAGAGCAACAATAAATAAATGGGACTTCTAAAACTGAGAAACTTCTGTAGTGCAAAGGAAACAGTCGATAAGACAGAAAGGCAGCGTACAAATGGGAAAAAAATCTTTGCCAACCATACATCAGACAGAGGACTGATCTCCAAAGTATATAAAGAACTCAAGAAACTAGACATCAAAAATCCAAACAATCTAATTTAAAAATGGGATAAAGATTCAAACAGAGAATTCTCAACAGAAGAAATGACCAAAAGATGCTTAAGAAAATATTCGACGTTGTTTTGATTTGCATTTCCCTGATCGCTAAGGAGGTTAAGCATGACCTTAAGTGTCTTTTGGCCATTTGAATTTCTTCTGTTGAGAATTCTCTGTTCAGTTCAGTACCCCATTTTTTAATTGAGTTAATTAGAATTTTAATGTCTAGTTTCTTAAGTTCTTTATATATTTTGAAGATCAGACCTTTGTCTGCTGCAGGGTTAGTGAAGATCTTCTCTCATTCAGTAGGAGGCCTTTTTGTCTTAATGACAGAGTCCTTTGCTTTACAGAAGCTTCTCAGTTTCAGGACCTCCTCACCAAATCCACCTGGACCGGGACTGAATGAGTATGTGAACAAAATGGACTCTCTGAATGTGGCTGACAATGAGCGCTGACTGAGAAACCATTGATAAAGGTACTGGGACTTGTTTCTACTGCATGTACTGGCTTTTTGGGACCCTAGTCTATTTGAATGTACAGCTTCCTAGTCCTGGATGTGTGGGGGGGGGGGCTTGGACTTCCCACAGGGCAGGATTCCCTGTCCTCTCTTAAGGAGGGAAGGAGAGGGAGGAGGGTGAGTGTGAGAGTGGGAGAGAAATAGGAGGAGGAGAGGAAGTGTAAATTTTTGAATAAAATAAAAAAGAAAATGTTTAACATTAGCCATCAGAGAAATGAAAATCAAAGCAACTCTGAGATACCATCATACACCAGTCAGATTGACAAAGATCAAAAACATTAATGTTGACTTATGCTGGAGAGGATGCAGAGTAAGAGGAAAACTCCTCCATTGCTATAAGGAGTACAAACTTGCACAACCACCTTGGAAATCAGTATAGTGGTTTCTCAGAAAATTGGGAAACAACCTACCTCAAGGCCCAGCAATACCACTTTTGGACATATACCTGAAGGATTCTCATTCATATTATAAGAACATTTTCACAACTATGCACATGGCATCATTATTAGTAATAGCCAGAACCTGGAAACAACCTACATGCCCCTCAAGTGAAGAATAGATAAAGAAAATATGGTACATTTACACAATGGTGCACTACTCAGTGGTTTAAAAAAATGACATCTTGAAATTTGCATGCAAATGAATGGAAGTAGAAAAAAAATCCATTCTGGATGGGGTAACAATCCAAAAAGATAAGCATGGTATGTACTCAATCAAAATTAAATATTATATATAAAGAAAAGTATTATAAGCTTGTAGTCCATGACCTCAGAGAAACTAGTTAACATGAAGAACCCTAAAAGAAACATACATGGATCCACCCTGGAAAGGGAAAATAGACAAGATCTCCTGAGAAAATTGGGAGTGTCGGTGTGAGGGGAAAAGTTAGGGCTGAAGGGCGAAAAGAGGAGTGGACAAGGGGAGGGGGAGGAGAATTTGAAGGAATGGGATGATGGTCGAGATGGGGGAAGGGCAGAGAGGGAGAGCAAGGAAAGAGTTATCTTGACTGAGCGAGCCATTATGGGGCTAGCAAGAAACCTGAAACTAGAGAAATTCTCAGGAATCCACAAGGATGATCCCAGCTAAGCAACTGTGGAGAGGGTGTGCGAATTATCCTTGCATTGTAGATAGATTGATGATTATCTTAAATATCATCATAAAACCTCTATCCAACAACTGGTGGAAGCAGATACAGAGATCCACAATGAATACAGGGCTGAGCTCACAAAGTCCACTTGAAGAGAGGGAAGAGTGATAATATGAAAAAAGGGGTCATGATGAGGATACACACTGAAAAAGTTTACCTGAACTAATGGGAGCTCACTGACTCTGACCTGACAGCAGTGGGGGTGCACAGTGGGGGGAGCGACTAGCATAGAACCAAACTAGGCTCTCTGAATGTGGTGGCTATTATATGGCTGTAGCAGACTGGCACTGTCACTGAGACCATGGTTTGTCACTACAGCTTGTACTGCCTTTTTGGAACCCATTCTCTTTGGACAGATACCTTGCTCAGCCTAGATATAGTGGGGAAAGTCTTGGTCCTGCCTCAAAGAGATGTGCTTTGTTGATGTCCCATGCAAAACCTCACTTTCTCCAAGGAATGGATGGGAATAGGGTCGGGGAAATCTAGAGGGAGCAGAAGGAGGAGAGGGAGTGGAAACTGAAATTGGTTTGTAAAATATAAAATATGTTTTTTAAAAAATATTTCATTAATTTTAAAAGAAAAATAAAATTTTAATGTAGCAAAAGAGACATGAACAAAAGAAAATTAATATTATGAAAGAAAGGGACCCAGGAGGACAGAAAAGGAGGAACATGAGAGGTGATAGACAGCAATTCAATTAAAGCACACCAGATGCATAGATCAAAATGTGGCATAAATCTCATTGCTTGTTCAATTTATATTCACTAATAAAATTTTAGATTCCCCAAACTAGGAGGTTAACAAAAAATAAATTATAAGAATATTATTTAGAATATATATAAAACACTAATTATGGATGAGTTATGATCCTGTAGAGGCCTATAATATAAAACATGAAACAAAATGTAAATGAATTTGTAAGTGTTTATGCATATTGAGATGGCTATGGATAAAATTACGCTTAATGGTACTTGTTGGAAAAATGGGAAGAACTCAAACAACATTTTTATAAAAAAGTAAAATATATAAAGCTTATGAAAAAACTATAGGAATATAGTTTCTTTTCCTTTAAAAGACAGATAAGTTCATTTAAACAAAGTGTATTAAAATAAATATTAACATTTCTAAATTACTGATCTAAGAAAGATTATTTCAGTTGACTTTGCTCAAATATTTAGAGATCATTATATATTCACATTGTATCTACTTTCTTCTTTTATTTTTGTATTGTTTTGTTTATTTTGTTCTCATTTCTTTTTTGTTTTTTATTTTGTTTTATTTATTTATTTAAAATTTCCACCTCCTCCCATTTCCCTCCCACTCTCCCCACTCCCCCTCCTCCTCCCTCTCCAGTCCTAAGAGAAGTCAGGGTTCCTTGCCCTGTGGGAAGTCCAAGGCCCTCCCCACTCCATCCAGGTCTAGGAAGGTGAGGATCCAAACAGACTAGGTTCCCAAAAAGCCAGTACATGCAGTAGAATCAAAACCCAGTGCCATTATCATTGGCTTCTCAGTCAGCCCTCATTGTCAACCACATTTAGAGAGTCTGGTTTGATCACATTCTTGTTCAATCCCAGTCCAGCTGTCCTTGGTGAGCTCCCATTAGATCAGTCACACCTTCTCAATGGGTGGATGTGCCCCTCAAGGTTCTGACTTCCTTGCTCATGTTCTCCCACCTTCTGCTCTTCATCTGGACCTTGGGAGCTCAGTCCAGTGCTCCAGTGTGGGTCTCTGTCTCTCTCTCCATCCATCGCCAGATTCAGGTTCTATGGTGATACGCAAGATATTCATTAGTGTGGCTATGGGATAAGGCCAGTTCAGGCACTTTCTCCTCTGCTGCCCAAGGAACAAGCTGGGGATATCTCCTTGGACACCTGGGAACCCCTCTAGAGTCAAGTCTCTTGCCAACCCTAAAATGGCTCCCTTAATTAAGAAATCTTCCCTGCTCCCATATCCACCCTTCCTCCATCTCAACCATCCCATTCCCCCAAGCTCTCCCAAATTCTCCCCTTCTCCCATCTCTCTCCCCATCTCCTCTTCCCCCTACCCCATATCCACCCCCATGCTCCCACCTTTTGCCCAGCAATACCCTACAATATTCCACTACACTCTCCATCAAATTCAAGGCCTCTTTTTTTATTAATTGCTTACATATATGCAAGTAACATTGTATGGAGTGAACAGTTTATATTTAGAAATGTGTATATAGTCATATATACCATATGGCGATACACAGATGAAAGAGATGGGTTAGTTTGGGATATAAGAGTTATCCAGAATTACACTTAAGCTATTAGCCAAAGAGTATTGCAAATAATATGGTTTCTGAGTGATTATTTAGGGGCTGAGCAACTAGAAACAAAAACAAGTGATTTCCAGCAAAAAATTGGCATGCCAACATGGCCAACTAAATCTAAGAGAGCTTGAAAAGGAATTCTAGACACAAAAGAAGAGAGTTTATCACAGTTTCTTGGTAGCCACAATTTTTTTTTCTAGATGGACTTGCTGCTAGCAAGGGCGCCATGGCTGCTTTAAAAGGGGTGGACCAAAAACTCTGCACTGTCTTTAAAAAACAGTGGCTTCCAGGTTTTCAAGCACAAGGGCTCTGACCCTTTAGTGAGTTCTCACTGCAGAGCATTTGAATGGAATTTGTAAGCAGAGTGCTACAACTTGCTTAAGGCAACATAGACTCTCTGTGTTAAAAAATGGGGCAAAGTACATGGCTCTCAGAGGCAGTGAACATGTCTCTGCCATGTAGGACTAGGCTGAGCAAGTAGGCAAAGCCATGTTGGCTGTAGCCATGCCCACTTAGCATTTTAAGAAGTCAGAAAATAATTACAGATACACAATAAGAACAGATTCAGACATAAAAGACCTCTAAATGAGACACACTGTTTAAAAAGTATACATAGGCTTAGGAAAGAGAAGAAAAAGTGTAAAGAGACATTAAATATAATGTAAAAGAGTACATAAGTCATAGATTAAAGAAATAAAGATAATAAAATAAATATTAAACTGTAGAAAAAGCCATGTGGTGATATACAGATTAATAGAAATGGGTTAAATTAAGATGTAAGTGTTAGCCAATAAGAAACTAGAGCTAATGGGTCAGGCAGTGATCTAATTAATACAGTTTCTGGGTGGTTATTTCAGGGCTGAGCAGCCTGAATCAAACAAGTGGCCTTCTATAACAAATTGGCATGTCAACATAGTCAACTAAATCCACTTAAAAACTGAGAGAGCTTGAAAAGAAATTCTAGGCAAAAAAAGAACAGAGTTTAGCACAGTTTCTTGATGGCCATTTTTTTCTAGATGGGCTTATGGCAAGCAGGGGTGCCACGGTATTATGGTATTATGACAGTCAAGTGAAGAGGCTGTAAATATATCTGAGATATTCATTGAAGGAATTTACCTCTGCATCCATGGCAAAAACATAGATTTAAGGCTTAGAATATGTGATTAGAGTATTTGTTACTGATGTTTTTACACAACATATGTACTTATATATCTATACATATTATCTTTCAGGTATATAAAGTTCTTCCTACATTTAGAATAATTCCCTGATGAGAAACAATATACAAATAAAAAAGTTATTTTAAATTTGATGTGATACAATGCTAAGATATAATTTGTATTCTTTTCTGTTTATTGACTCTGAACATTAATTGATTATTTCTATTTCAGGAACTCTTTAGGCTCTGTCTTTCTCAAACCATTGGAGCACAGTGTACTAAAAGAAAGAAGCAAATCAGCCAGTGGTATCTGAGTTTATTTTCAGGGAATTTGTACTTCAAGGGAACAACATAGCTTCATTCTGCTGCTGTTTTCCACCCTCTACCTGATGACTGTGGTAGGCAACCTCTTTGTTGTGATATTAATTATCACTGATCATCAATTCCTTTCTCCCATGCAGTTTATGTTAGCCAATTTTTCATTTGTTGAATTATGGCTTTCCCCAATTACTAACCCCAAATTGATCATAGACCTCATAAAAGAAAAACCTTTTTCTTTGGGGACTGCATGAGCCTTGTAGGGAGTGAAATGGTACTACCTGTAACAATGGCCTAAGACCACTATGTGGTCATCTGCAGGCCATACACAATACCAGCATCATGGAGAGATACATGTGCATCTGGGTTGTTGTAATATTGTTGATCATTGGATTTGTGCATGACATTAGTCAACTGATCCTCATTTTGGAGCTATCTTTCTGTGAACCTAGAGTAACAGACAGTTGTGTGTGTGTGTGTGTGTTTTTTTCTTGTGATATACCTAAGGTGATAAAATTAGCCTGCATGAATATTGGTATTCTGGGTATTGTGATAAATGCTGACAGCGGTGTTTTAGCAAAAATTGTTCTTATTCTCTTGCTGATATCTTACACTTGCATTCTAGTAACTCCACAGCTTCACTCTAAAGATGGTTCCTCAATGGTCCTCTCTACCTATAAATCCATAACATAGTTGTTGTGGTGTTTTGGGGGCCTGTCATTTTGAATGTATCTATGGCCAGTCAGCATGACTTGGGTAGACAAGTTTCTTGCTGTATTTTACTTATTCATCGCAGCTCTCCTGAATTCAGCCATCTATACACTGAGAAATAAAGATAATAAGATAGTCATAAAGAAGATGCTAAATCACATGTGAGTTCTGAAATAATTTTTAGACATCTTATGTAATCACCAAATTAATTATGTATACACAATTTATTTATATTTTAGTGGAAATTGAATTGTATAATAACTTGTTTCTAGACTATATAAGTTGTAATGGTCATTCAGTGGGTGGTTGTGTGTAAGTAGTGCCGTCAGGAAGGAAGTCGTTCTCTGGTAGCAGTTAATTATCTCTTCTGCTGTTCTTGAGAGTAAAACATAAATTTTAAATTTCCTGAATTAAAATCATCAGTAAACAGAGGTAAAAGTGAGTGTAAGAAGTTAAGAATCTCTTTTTAGTTGGGTAAAATCAGAGAAGCAACTTAGGCAGGTAGTAATTAATTCTATATCCTTGGATATCTGTGAATGTTTTAAATGGAATGCTCTTTCATGAACCTAAGCACTGACAAAATAAATGCCTACTGATAAACATAATTCCAGGGAGGAAGATCTTTGTGTTTACCGAGGCAAGAGGAATGAAGGACTGGATGTCAGAAATTGTCTTCAATATATATATATATAAACCCCAAATAGCCCCAATCATGCTTTGAGGGCTCTATTACATGTCTGTGTGTGGGGTAAAACAAAAGTATCAGAAACTAAACATGAAGGAAGTATCAGGAAAAGCATGAAGGGAAGAAATATATTTAAAATATGAAGATATTTTTATTCTGACATTCACAGTGTAAACTCAAACAAGGCTGACTATTCCAAACAACCAACAAATTATTAGTCATAAGATCAATAAAGAAAAGAAAGGCACAAATATTCAAAGCTTTGAATATAAGAGTAGAGTACATAATTAAAAAGTATCACTTATACAAATATTTATAGTGATGATGATTATCATATCAATAAGTTTAAATTTTATTTGAAGTTTGAAAATGCCTACTAAAATCAAAACATTAAATCAATAAATTTTATTTTTTAAAAATTAACTGTTTAGTTTTATGCTTAAGTGTGTGCCTGAGTGTGTGACGATGTTCCATGTGTGTTCAGGAATACAAGGAAGTCAGAAGAGGCCTCGAAACCTTTGGAACTAGAACAGACAGTTAAGAATTGCCACTTAGGTGTTGAGTACTGAACCCCAGTCTTCTTTAAGATCACCCAGTGCTATTAGCCACTGAGCCATCTCTCTCCCCCAAGCAAGACAAACTTACGTGTATACTAATTCAATTTAAAATGTAGTGATTTTCATTGTAAGATATTTATGTAACTATAATGTACACTAATCAGATTCATTCCCATTCCACTTGCCATCACTTATTTGCCTGTTTCTGCACCCACTGTTGCTTTTTCTTCTTCTCAGTTACTCCTTTTTCTACTTTTATTTTTAGAAAAAAAATACAGTGTCTGTCCTCTTGAATAAGTGTTATTTCATTTAGCAAGATCTATAATTTTATTTTCTTGATGATAGCCATTCTATGTAGCCAAAAATATTATCACAAAATCTCAATGATGTCTATCTTTTGTTTTTTTTTTTGTGTTGCTGTTGGTTATTATTGTGAGGAGGGTTTTCTTGGCCTTGTTTTATTTTGTTGCTGTTGTTACTAAGGGTAAATCCAATGTCTCATGTATGCTAGGGAATCTTGCTAATATTAGCTATATATTCCCAATATAATCCAATTAATTTTTTATATCGTAAACTTGAAATGGAATCTTATTAAGGGACTCAGGTTATCTTTGACTACAATTTTTCCACCCCAGTCTTCCAAGGAACTAGAATTACATAACTGCATGTTGAGGCTAATTTAGTTTAAGATGTATTTACCTAATAAATAACCATTCATTCTAACACCTCTCAATCTTCCACTTGAATTCATTTCAGAAGTAAAAAAACATGATCCTAACATTAATACATAAATAACAGTTAATCCGAACAGTCATGGGAATCCTTAGCAAATGTCAGATGTCATAGCACTTAACTTCATAATATACTGCAAAATCAGTGTTACAAACAGCATATAACAGGCATAAAATAATAATGTTGACTAATATGTGGCTTAGAAATACATTTACAGTGCAAAGCTATCTGATTTTTGCAACATGACAAAAATATACAATGGAGGATAGGATAATCTGATGTAGGAGAGTCATCTGTCTATGTGTTACTTTCATTGGTTAATTGATAAAGAAACTGCTTGGCCTGATAGGTCAGAAAATTAGGTGGGTGGAGTTGACAGAACAGAATGCTGGGAAGAAGGCAATGAGGGAGACGCCATGAGCTCCAGCCCAAGATGGACATAGGTTAGAATCTTCCTGGTAAGCTACCACCTTGTGGTGCTATACACATTAATAGAAATGGGTTAATCAAGATGTGAGAGTTAGCCAGTAAGAGGCTAGAGCTAATGGGCCAGGCAGTGTTTAAATGAATACAATCGGTGTGTTGTTATTGCAGGTGTAAAGCTAACCATGCGTGAGCTGGGTGGGATGAAAAACAGGCCTGCTTGCCTCATGGCATAAGATAGCCAGGTGGCCGGGAGCCAAGTGGCAGGAACACAGTCTGCCTCCTCACTACAATGATCTGTTTAGTAAATTCAGAAGTAGGAATCTCGCCATATCCATAGATCTTACAAAATAAAGTTCAGAGAGGATCAAAGACCTAAAACCAACACAATTACACATAAAACTAATTATTTTTAATAGTTATATATTGTATTATTTGAAAATACTGAAGAAGAAAACATCATTGGGATGTATACAATGACTTTCTAAATAATACTTCAGTACACAGGAAATAGTAAGAAGAATTAACAAATAACATGACCTGAAATTGAACCCAAAGAAAAACATATAGTCATCCGCAGGGATATGGGAAGCAGACAAGATTGCCGGGCAAAAAAAAAAAAAAAAAAAAAAAAAACTGGGAACTTGGGGGTGAGGTGGCATAGGGCTAAAGGGAAATAGGGTGAGAAACGTGAGAAGGAGATGATGGGGGGAGCTTGGGGGAATGGGATGGGTGTGATAAAGGAAGGGTGGATACGGGAGCAGAGAAATATATATCTTAATTAAGGGAGCCATCTTAGGGTTGGCAAGAGACTTGACTCTAGAGGGGCTCGCAGGTGTCCAGGGAGATGTCCCCAGCTAGTACCTTGGGCAACTGAGGAGAGGGAACCTGAAATGACCCTATCCTATAGCCATACTGATGAATATCTTGCATATCACCTTAGAACCTTCATCTGGCGATGGATGGAGATAGAGACAGAGACCTAAATTGGAGCACTGGACTGAGCTCAAGATCCAAATGAGGAGCAAAAGGAGGGAGAACATGAGCAAGGAAGTCAGGGCCACGAGGGGTGCACCCACCCACTGTGACAGTGGAACTGATCTATTGGAAGCTCACCAAAGCCAGCTGGACTGGGACAGAATAAGCATGGAATGAAACCAGACTTTCTGAACATGGTGGACAATGAAGGCTGATGAGTAGCCAAGGATAATGGCACTAGGTTTTGATCCTAATACATGAACTGGCTTTGTGGAAGCCTAGCCTGTTTGGATGCTCACCTTCCTGGACCTGGATAGAAGTGGGAGGACCTTGGACTTCCCGCAGGGCAGGGAATATGGACTGCTCTTCATTCTTGAGAGGGAGGGGGAATGGAGTGGGGGGGGAGGAAGAGGGGTAGGGGGCGATGTGTGGGAGGAGGGGGAGGGAAATGGGAAACGGGGAGGAGGCAGGAATTTTTTTTTCAAGAACTAAAAAAAAAATAAAAAAATAAAAAAACATAAATCAGGTGGTTGAATGCATCAAAAATGTCATAGTTTATAAAATATATATCAGGTACATCTTGTAATACTATGATTTAAGATAATTAAATTTTCAATTCACTATAAAAAAAAAACTTCAACAAAGCAAAGGCAAGAATTTGAAAAATAATCTCTACCACTATTCACCCAATAAGGGATTACTATGCATTCTATATAATGAACTAAAAAAAATTAACACTAAAGGTAAAAAATAATACAAAAAAAATGTGAGCAAATGACCTGAAGACATTCTTCAAAGAAGAAATATATATATGAGTATTAAATGCAAGAAAAAATGGCACACTTAGTCATCAAGCAATGGCAATTTTGAACATTATTACTGTAATTTTTGTTTGGGAAAGTATATGTTTGTAGCAGTGTCCATGGAAGTAAGAACAAGACATCAGTTGCTTAAAGCTGAAGATGTCATTCATTTAAGATCCAGGTTCCAGAGGCCCTGAGTTGGACCTGATCCGAAAGTTTTCTCCATTAGGATGTGTTCTTATGGTAGGAGGAGGACATACTGCTTCATGTTACTGGAAACTACACTGCATATTTTGAATGTGGCAGTGCCTGTGAACAAATTACTAACAGTATTACACATATTTAGATGTCATATATAGTTGTGATTTATAAATGAAATTTTAATGTAGAAAAAGGAAGAAATGAACAAAAGAAAATTAATATTAGGAAAGAGAAAAGGACTCGGGAGAACAGAAAAGGAGAAACAGGAGAGGTAAAAGAGAACAATTGTGATGACAGTACACCAGATACATAGGTTAAAGTGTGACAAAAAACTCATTGTTTGTTCAACTTATATTCATAAACAAAATTATAGATTGCCTCAAATAGGTGATAAACAGGCAAATAAATTTTCTTCATATAATGTCACCTCAACCATTGTAAATATATTATTTAGAGTCTACATAAAACATGATTTAAGGATCTTATAGAGGCCAATATTATAAAAAAATGAAACAAAGTTTAAATGACTTTGAAAGTGCTTATGGATATTGAGAAAGTTGTACATAAAATTATGCTTAGTGGTACTTGTTGAAAACATTGGAAGAACTAAAATCAAAGTTTATTAAGAAAATATAGATGTAAACTTATGACAAAACTATTTGAATATAGTTTCTTTTTCTTTGGAAAATAGATATATTAAGTTTAATGAATAAGATTGTATTAACACTTCTAAATTATTGACCTAAGAAAGGTTATTTCTACCTTATCTCAATAAATATCAAATATTTATATTTAGAGATAATTATTTATTCACATTGCATAACTTTCTTCTTTTTTTCATTTTTGTTTTGTTTATTTTGTTTCTTTTCTTTTGTTTTTGTTTCTTTAAACAAGATATTTCTTTGTAACCATGGCTTCCCTGAAATGGCTTCATAGAACAGGCTGGCCTAAAACTCACAGAGTTCCACTTGCCTCTGCCTCCTCATTGGTGGAAGTAAAGTGTACACCATCATTATCCAATTTCATTTTGATATTATACTATAATTCTTCTTTTCATTAGTCTTCCTTCTTTAACCTCTTTTTAAACACTCCCATATTCTTCTACACACTACTTAAAATTCATGGCCTCCTTTTTCACTAAATGTAATATATATAGTATATATGGATATGTGTGTGTGTGTATCCATACAAAGTTATTTGCATGTATGTTTTCAGGGCTGACCTTCTGCTCTTCCCTTGGGTAGAAAGACTCTCCCACTTCAGCTCTACTTTGTCACATATATTTTTTGTGGGGTTGAAGCTTCAGGGGCTTTTCCCTGTACTTTGGCATGTCTGTTGGTGTCATCCTTGTTTAGCTCCTATTTGGGCAGTTATTTTGGCAAAACCATGTGAGTACCAAAGGATTAGGGATTTTGCTGTGAGAATGTATCTTCTAGTGATATCAGAAGCCTCATCTTTTCTTATGTCTTGTATTGATATAAAAAACAAGTTAAACAATGGACAATGTATCTGTAATTCTTCAATTCTGTATCCCTAAATTCTAAGTCTATTCTTTTTCTATTATGTGTTTAGGCTTAACTTGAAGTACTACAATTATAACCATAGTTTCACAAAATAAAAAATTCTACATTTTGTTCACATTTTCTGGAGTCCCCTTCTCTTGAATTTTAATTCTTCTATGTAAACCAATTGAATATATGACAATAGATTATCTTTGAATCCTTTATATTTCATATATTTTTTAATCTGCCAATTTCAATCTTACACTGAGAGGCGATCAATATATTTGTCAGAAAAAAATTTTGTTCTTGAGCCAAAAGGGTCTGATACACTGAATACCAAAGTTCTTAAGGAAACATATTTATTTTAAAGAGTTTCTTTTCTCTCATCAAACAGGAATGGATCATATCATCATAAAGGGATCACAAGCCACACTGTGATGGGAATCAGAAAATTATCAAAGAAGTCAGAAAGGGTTTTGTAAGACTATGAAATCCCACTTAGGTATAAATATTAAATAAATGGTTAATAGTATATTATATTACTCTTTTATATTTGTTTTTATATATTTCTTAATAATGGGTATTTGCATAATTTAATAGATACCAAACAAGTGTTATCAGTGATTTTAATAAGTCTAATAATTCAATGTATATCAGATCACATGTTTAAAACATTATCACAACCACATAGGGACTCCTTATCAGTCATTGGCCAATAATTTCTTCTATGTTTATTAATAGCTGACTCTTGGGAAAACAATATTTATAGGAGGAAAGTTCCTATAGAAAACTAATCATTATGTAGAAATTGAATTTTATTCCCAGTCATATTAATTGGTTGTATTCCTGTTGATCAGTAGCTGTGTGCCTTTAGTTGTAATGATGAGGGGTGAATTAGAAAACAAGTTCTTCCTCTCCTGTGTTTCTCATCCCTTGAAGATGCTGAGGGTAGAATCTATGATTCCTCAGGTAGGTGTAGGACTATTCTCTAATCTCCTAGTGTCAGGTTGTACCACCCTCAACTTGTTCTGTGTTTTTGTTTTTCATAATCTACTTTTTCTGTGTCTTATGATTTGACCTAGTTCACCTCTCTCAAGTTCATTTGTAACCTTTGCTTTCTTCACTCACAGTTGAAACTGAGTTGAGAGAAATTACAACATTCTTCAAAGCAGTAGTATTTTAAAGTAATATGTGTAGTATTTTGACTCTTCTTTCCCCTTCTCTCTAAAGAATAAGATCAGTAAAATCCAAAAGCAATGTCTGTATCTTGGCTTTCTCATAGCAATTATTATTTCCTGTCTGATAAGCTACAGGAAAGTCTCTTATATATTACCAATTTTTATGATGGAGAAAACATATTTAGTAGTTATGCTATAATATTACACTATATTAGATATTAGTCATGCCTCATATATATGCATATATATTTATTACTCTGTTATATACATTAACATAGATATATGCTTTTATTTGAAAAAATGCTATAAGATAGAACAACTCACATTGGGATGAATAAGCTTCAATAGTTATTTAATTCCAATCACAGGATAACATCAAGATAGATTAGTGGGTAAAGAGGCTTTAGTAAAATTATGTTTATGGATTTATATATGATTTGAAAAGTGTTTTGGAAAGCAACTAATTTGTGGCAATTTCTTTGTATATTTTATAAGATCATCCCTTTTTAAATAGAAGTTTGTGGCACATTCTAAACCACTGCGTATTAGTATTCTCTTTACTGCCCTACCACTCATTATTCATATCTTCAAATTGCTGCTGTCCATTTTGTGTTTGTCCTTCTTATATTACTTTTAATTACTTAATTTAATAACTTAATTTAATTACTTAAATTACTTTTCAGTAATTTTGAAGTTAATTCATGGATTAATCATCTGGCAAATGATAGTTTCCTAAGTCTGAACTTGCTTTATTTTATTATGATACTTGGAATTCCCATTTTATACAGAGTATCAAATATATAAGAAAATATATTAATAAAATGAGTACACAATGCTCTTTGTCTTTTTCTGTATATACTATTACTGATTTTTTATACTTGTTTAAATTCTCTTGCACATAATATTTCTTCTTTGTCGTAATTTTTGAGATAGTTGTATAATTTGGCTACTGGTTACTGAAACTTTGGACTTTCAAATAACATTTTTTGAATTAGATTATCATCTCTTTCATTACATAATTTTAATCTATAGCTCTAACAGATTTATTTTTACTTTTTAGATTTAGTGCTTCACTTAAAATCAGAAGTTAATAATCTAAAAATTCCAATAAAATTATATTGAAAACATTATTTATAATGCTTTTGATTTGTTGATATAAATCTATAAAACAGTTTTAAAAATGGTAACTCATGTTTTATATTTATTTCCTATAAGCACTGAGGAAAAATTGTTTGAAATATTAGGGTGTTTTACCAAAGATTTATATGATATGCTACAGAACTACACAAAGGTTCTTAAATACATCTAAAGATTAAGTTGAAAAATCCCATTGACGACTTGATCTTTATTTATTTATTTATTTTAATTTTTTGAGACAGGGTTTCTCTGTAGCTTTTGGAGTCTGTCCAGGAACTAATCTTGTAGACCAGGTTGGCCTCTAACTCAAAGAGAACAGCCTGCCTCTACCTCCCGAGTGCTGGGATTAAAGGCATGCACCACCACTGCCTGGTTGACAACTTGATTTTTAGATAGACAACTCCTCAAACATCCTTTAGAATGACTTAAATACAAGGAACAAAGGAGAGAATAGTATGTAAAGTAAATGTTTTATTTTTTTTATTTTAAACTAGCATACCTCTGTGCACATTTTGAGGAAATATCACTTCTGTTGATGACAAATGGAAAATAACATAACTGACAGATATCAGAAAGCCAATGGTAGAAATGTATACCAACAAGACCAAAAGCAAGAGAATGTAATTCTGCAATAATGCCAAAGAAACTATGATTAATATGATGATTGTTTAGGCTCTTAATAGTTAAAGCTATTTCCTCCAAAACACTCTGAAAAAAAGAAAACATCATAGAATAAATAAAATTGATGATTACCTTACAGAGATGTTGGAATGAAGAGGCCACATAGTATAAAGAAATCCAGGGCCTCACTTTTTTGTTTGCTTACTTGCTTAGGATTTTGACACAAGGTATCCAGTAGCCAATAATGGTTTACAACTCACTATCTAGCCCAGAGTGATTTTCAATTTGTGATCCTCTGCTATTACACACTCCCATACCCAGCATCTAGATTTAAAATTAAAAAAGCAACACTATAAAAAGAAGTCATTGTATTAGTGGATTAAGGAAAATAAGAACTTAATAAATTTTAGTCAATTAAATACATACCTGAAGAAGGTTCCAGTATAAAATTAAAGGCCCTGTTGTTAAAGAACTCAGAGTGGTAAATAGGAGCATAGATTACTATATCTTTAGTTACGTATGCCAGTCCTAGCTCTAATACTTTATCCCTCTAGAAGTCAGTGTCTCTGTGTATAAAATAGATCTAATAAAACAGAACATAGAACTGTGTGAAGTTTGAAAGATATAATGTTTAAGCATAGATCCTTTTCCAGAATAACTGTTTAGTACAACTTACATAAAATGTTATCATTATAATATATAATATATATTATATTTTACTTAAATGTGCATATTTTATTATTGTAGAAAATAATGAATGAATAAATAATTCCAAGCCTGAGTAATTATTTAAATATGGTGAATGAGCTCAATCTGTACATCTGTCCTCCACCTCAACTTATGCAAACAAAAAAATCATATGCCAGGTATTCCAGTTAAGAAAATTATTGATGTTCATGAGAGAGTAAGAAATGCTGCTAGGAATAATTTGCAAGTCATTATCAAAGCATTAATCTGAAGAAAACAAAAATATCGTCACATGAGTGAGGAAACTCATAAGAGAACAGCTATGAAAAATGTTAAGGTTACCTTCACAGTCAAAGTAAAACAAAGCAAAACCAAAATGCCTGGTTTTGGAAAAAAAAAAACAATGAAAGTAGCCTGTCTTCATCCTTTTAAGATGCTAACAACTTTCTTGCATTTAATAATTTTCTATAATTAAAGGAGGCTGTTTTTAGCCCAGTAGCCTATGATTTTCCTGCTTTAGCATTGTGCACACTGTATCTAAATAGATAAGCGAGGTTATATTGCTAGTATACATTTTTTCTGTGATCTTCCATTCTCTTTATGTGTGATCTGCTGATGATTATATTTCCCTTCCTGAATGTTATTCATGTATCACCAACCATAAATATAGACATCAGAAGAAAGAATTATAGTCAATGCAGAGACCTTACTACCATTGATGAAAACTTGGTCATTTTCTATCAACAGGTGTCTTGATATCCTCTTCTCTACACCAATCAATGGATCAAACAAATGACTCTGTGGTTTTTGAGTTTGTGTTGCTGGGACTCTTCAATTCCTGGAAAACTACAATTTTTCTCATATACATTTTTTCTTTGCTCTATTTAAGCATAATCTTGGGAAATCTTTTTATTGTCTTTTTGGTAATTACTGACTCCCACTTACAGTCTCCTATGTACTTTCTTCTGGCAAACCTGTCCCTCATTGATGTTGGACTTTCCTCTACCACAGTTCCGAAGATGATCTCAGATCTTCTGAAAGAACACAGAGTAATTTCGTTCAACAGTTGTATGACTCAGATCTGTTTTATCCACATTATAGGAGGAGTGGAGATGGTGCTGCTCATAGCCATGGCGTTTGACAGGTACACAGCCATCTGCAAGCCTCTACACTACTTGAGAATCATGAGCCCTAAATTATGTATTTCATTTGTAATCGCTGGCTGGGTCACTGGCGTGGTTCATGCCCTGTCCCAGTTCTCTTTTGTTATAAACCTGCCTTTTTGTGGTCCTAACAAAGTAGACAGCTTTTACTGTGACTTTCCTCAGATCATACAACTTGCATGTACTGATAGAGACAAGTTTGAGTTTGTTGTTGCTGCCAATAGTGGCTTCATGAGCATGGGGACCTTCTTCCTGCTTCTGCTCTCCTATGTCTTCATTTTGATCACTGTCTGGAAAAGGTCTTCAGGGGATTTGTCAAAGGCACTTGTCACTCTGTCAGCACACATCACTGTGGTTGTTCTTTTTTTTACTCCCTGCATGTTTCTCTATGTGTGGCCTTTCCCCACATCATCAATTGACAAATACCTGTTTATTGTTGACTTTGCTGTAACCCCTGCCCTGAATCCTGTTATCTATACATTAAGAAACAAAGATATGAAAGAAGCCATTAAAAAGCTGAGTAAGCATTGAGCTTCCGTGCTCCCCTATCCAACCTTCCTTTATCCCAATCATCCTGTTTCCCCAAGTTTCCCTCATCCTCCTCTTCTCACTTTTCTCTCCCCATCCCCCGATACTCCCATCCCACCCCACCCCCAAGGTCCCAAATTTTCTCCCCTCAATTTTGTCTACTTCCCGTATCCAAGAGGATAATTATATGTTTTTCTTTGGGTTCACCTTCTTATTTAGCTTCTTTGGGTTCACCACTATATACTCCGTGACCGTTATTTATGGCTAAAAACCAATTATGAGTGAGTACATGCCATGTTCCTCTTTTTGGGTCTGGGATACCTCACTCAGGATAGTGTTTTCTATTTCCATCCATTTGCATGCAAAATTCGAGAAGTCATTGTTTTTTACCGCAGCGTAGTACTCTAATGTGTATATATTCCACACTTTCTTCATCCATTCTTCCATTGAAGGGCATCTAGGTTGTTTCCAGGTTCTGGCTATTACAAATAATGCTGCTATGAACATAGTTGAACAAATGCTTTTGTCATGTGATAGGGCATCTCTTGGGTATATTCCCAAGAGTGGTATTGCTGGGTCCAGGGGTAGGTTGATCCCGAATTTCCTGAGAAACCGAAACACTGATTTCCAAAGTGGTTGCACGAGATTACATTCCCACCAGCAATGGATGAGGGTACCCCTTCCTCCACAGCCTCTCCAGCAAAGGCTATCATTGGTGTTTTTGATTTTAGCCATTCTGACAGGTGTAAGATGATATCTCAAAGTTGATTTGATTTGCATCTCCCTAATCGCTAAGGAGGTTGAGCATGACCTTAAGTGTCTTTTGGCCATTTGAACTTCTTCTCTTGAGAATTCTCTGTTCAGTTCAGTGCCCCATTTTTTAATTGGGTTAATTAGCATTTTGAAGTCTAGTTTCTTGAGTTCTCTATAAATTTTGGAGATCAAACCTTTGTCTGTTGCGGGGTTGGTGAAGATCTTCTCCCAGTCAGTGGGTTGCCTTTTTGTCTTAGTGACAGTGTCCGTTGCTTTACAGAAGCTTCTCAGTTTTAGTAGGTCCCATTTATTCAATGCTGCCCTTAATGTCTGTGCTGCTGGGGTTATGCATAGAAAGCGATCTCCTGTGCCCATTTGTTGTAGGGTGCTTCCCACTTTCTCTTCTATCAGGTTCAGTGTGATCGGACTAATATTGAGGTCCTTGATCCATTTGGACTTGGAAGCTCAATTCTTAGTTAAGGGAGCCACCTTAGGGTTGGCAAGAGACTTGAACCTAGAGTGGCTCCCAGGAGCCCAAGGCGAGGTCCCCAGTTAGTTCCTTGGGCAGCTGAGGATAGGGAACCTGAAATGACCCTATCCTACAGCAATGCTGACGAATATCTTGCATATCACCATAGAACCTTCAGCTGGTGATGGATGGAGATAGTCACAGAGACCCACACTGGAGCACCGGACTGAGCTCCCAAGTTCCCAATGAGGAGCGGAAGGAGGGAGAACATGAGCAAGGAAGTCAGGACCACGAGGGGTGCACCCAACCACTGAGACAGTGTGGCTGATCTATTGGGAGCTCACCAAGGCCAGCTGGACTGTGACAGAAGAAGCATGGGATAAAACCAGACTCTCTGAACATGGCGAACAATGGGGGCTGATGAGAAGCCAAGGACAATGGCCCGGGGTTTTGATCCTACTTCAAGTTCGGGCTTTGTGGGAGCCTAGCCACCCTGGATGTTCACCTTCCTAGACATGGACAGAGGGGGGAGGGCCTTGGACTTTCCACAGGACAGGGAACCCTGACTGCTCTTTGGACTGGAGAGGGAGGGGGAGAGAAGCGGGGGGGGGGGGGGGAGAGGGGGGGGACGGGGACGGGGGGGAGGGAAATGGGAGGCCGGGAGGAGGCGGAAACTTTTTGTTTCTTTTCTTTTTCTCAATAAAAAAAAAAAAAACCGAAAAAAAAAAGAAAAAACAATAAAAAAAAGCTGAGTAAGCAAAGATGTTATGTCAGAATTGTCTAACCATATCTGTCATTAGATTCTGTTCATAAACACAGAAACCCCTATTTTTATGCTCATTGGACATCTTCAGTTATCAAGTTTTTCAGGCCAGGGTCAACATTAAATATATCTCATTGAACAAATATATGTTACTTTTACATATTTACTAACATATTTTACAGCTGTGGGAAACAGGAATCTATCAAAATATATTACAAATGATATTAAGGAACAATATCTTATATTTTAGATCATGTCATTTGACATAAGAAATAATAAAATGATATTTTTCCTATTTCTATGTGATTCACAAAAAAACCTGTTCATTTATTTTGGCAAATGTCACATCCAATGTTTAGATACACAGAAGCAGTAGCTATGTTTAGTTACTTAGCTCAAAGCACCTCCAAAGAAACCCTAAGTCACAATCTGATTACAAATAATTCATTTGGAATCTGATATTTAGAGAGATCAGTAAGAGAGCAGATATAAGAACAGAAAAGGGAAATATTATTGTGGTAATACACATAACTGTGTTTCAGAAATACAGAAGTAAAGAAAATGAAATACTTCTTACTTTTAATGGTAAAACATTGAGATTGCTAAGTAATTTTCAAACAGGATGACCAAATGATTCAGAAACACCATTATATTATGTGTATGTATGAGTGTGTGTATGTGTGTGTGTGTGATTGGTATCTTGATATCTATATAGGTATCAAATGGATACTTAGATGCCCAAGTCTATTGAATTTCTATTCACAATTGCCAAAAACTGGTACAATCCAAATATTCACCAACTAATAAATGGATATATAAAATATGAGCACATGCAAAATGAAATGTCATAAAATTGATGACAACCTCTCATTTATGTCAAAGCATCTAATAACTTGAGATCATGTGTAGAATAAACCAGTCATGGAGAAGCAAGTTTCACACGTTTATACTCACATGTGAAACTGTTTTGAAATTGATATAGAAAATTGAAGAAAATGATGATTAGTAGAGGTTGAGGTGAGTAGTGGTGGAAGGATGAGATTCTAAGTTATATTTGAACAGAATAATATCCCACTTTGCTGTTTCACATTGGAGCTCTACAAAATGGGGTATGTACTTTATATTTCAAAAATCAGGAGACAAAAATGCCAAATGACTGATCAAGAATAAATTATAAATGTTTGAAGAGAAAATATTTGATATAAGTATACATTTATTCAAGTATTATATTTTATTCCATAAATAACTATAATTTGCAGTTCTTTTTGCATAAAATTGTGAGAGAAACATCAAATAAGTTCTTCTTCCAAATTGGATTAATGTTTAAAACACCAAATCTGATTTGAGAAAGTATAATCTGGTGAATAAATGAATTTACTGGGAGTGACTTAAACAGGGTAGAATGGATGATGTGCATATATATTCAAAGAAATCACCATTCATTCCGATTAATGTCCTGTCTTATTGAGCTCTATAATTTTGCAGCATGAATCAGAGAACAAAAACAAACACAGATGAAGTATGTTTTGGGCGCATGTCATCTATCCTAAGTCAGAGTCCACAAGACCATGGTAAGGGAGGATTTGCCTCACTATAGTCTGCTGCATAAAATCAAAAGTATAGTAGTTTGCTAGAATATGTTGTTGTCTTTGATTAGGAATGTATTATTAGTATCCATTAAAATTTAAAATAAACAATGATATACACATATCATTATTTTATATATTTGTAATATATAATAAATATTTCTTTTTATTCTCATCAATATTACTGTTCAGAAATAAAAAAGGAATATTTAAAAAGTCTTCTTCATACCTCACCCAGTTCAAACTGTTCAATATATTGTTGTTCTCATTTTACACATTTATGTGTGTAAATGCAGAATACATTTCACTGTAGAGTACTTCAGAAATTTTATTTTTTATTATTTTCCCTGTTATTAAACATATATTATTTTCTCAAAAATAAAATATGAATAATTTTTCCCTCTTCTACTCCTACTTACTCCCCACCTTTTGACCCATTCATAGGCACTTCTTTCTCTGTCTCTCCTTCGAAAAGTACAGGTTTTTAAGAGATAACAGCAAAACATTACAAAAGAAAAGATAAAGCAAAAACCATCATATTGAAGTTGGACAAGACAACACCACACAAAAATGAAAGAGCCTCAATAGCAGGCACAAGAATCAGGGACCAACTCATTTGCACATTATGGATTTCCATGAAAGTATTCATCGGAAAGCTATCATATATTTTCAGGGGATATGGTGCAGGCCAGTATAGGCCTGTGATTGCTGCTTATGTCTCTATGAGTTCATATGAGCTTTGCTCATTAGATTTAGCAGGCCTTGTTCTCCTCATGTTCTCCATACCGTCTGTCTCCCTTACTCTTGCCCCTCTTCTTTATGTTCCATGAGCACTGAGGGTGGGGAGTATTTGATGGGGATATCTCCTTTAGAGCTGTGTTCCCGAGGTTTCTCTCAGTGCATGATATCTGCCTGTTGTCTCTGTATTTGTTCACATTTGCTGCAGGAGGAAGCCTCTCTGATATTGGCAGACTAAGGCACCAATCTAGGCATATAGCAGAATATCATTAGGAGTCATTTTATTACTTTCTACAGAACTAGGTTTCCATACCACTCCTCAAATGCCCTTCAATTTTAGTTGGCTCTCCTGTCATTCTCTCCCTCAATCCATGTTCACCTGCCCTTCTCACGTGATTCTCCAGTTCTCATCACTCCCTTCAGCCCAAGTTCATTCTACCCATATAATCTATTCCATTTTCCCCTCCAAGGGAGATCTATGTACTCATAGTCTCTTCCTCTATGTCTATCCTTTTTGTGTCTATGGAGGATAACTTGGTTATCATTTATTTAGTGACTGATATTCAGATATAAGTGAATACATATTATATTTATCTTTCTGAATCTGAGTTATTTTACAAAAAATGAATTTTTCTAGTAACATCCATTTGACTTCAATTTGAATGATATAGTCTTTTAAAACAAGTAATACGCCATTGTATAAATCTTCCATATTTTTATCCAGTCTTTTGCCGAGGAACACATAGGTTGTTTCCAATATCTGACTCTATTGAATAGAGCAGAAATGAACAAAGCTATTGAGTGTCTTTTGGGTATATATTGAGAAGTGATATATGGAGCTTGAGGTCACCATCTATCTGAAGAACCACCACACCAATTTCCATAGTATCTGTACAAGTTTGCACATTTACCAGCTTCAGAGGAATGTTCCCCTAATTCAACACCCTAACCAGTATGTCACTTGTGTTTTAAACTTAGCCATTTTAACAGAGGTAAGACAAAATCTCAAGGTAGTTTCGATTTGCATTTACATAATGGCTAAGGTTTCTTTGTGTTTCACAGTATTTCTTAGTATTTCTCAGTCATTTGAGATTACTCTATTGAAATTCTTTTTATAAATATACCCAATTTAATTAAATTGTTTTTTGATATTTAGTTTTTGATTTCTTCACTTATTTTGGATATAAAATATGAAATTGGTACAAATCTTTTCCCATTTTGTAGGTTTCCACTTTTTTCAATTGATGGCATTCTTTGGCTTACAGAAGCTTTTCAGTTTTATGATATCCCTTTTATTAATTTTTGATAATAGTGTTCATGCTGTTAGTATTCTGTTCAGGAAGTTGTGTCCTGTGACAATGAGTTCAAAGATATTCCTCACTTTCTCTTCTGTGAAGTTCAATGAAACTTGTTTTATATTGTTGTCTTTGATCCATTTGTGTTTGGGGGAGTCTGGTCATTTGTTCCCAGCTGCCCAGAACCAAAATAACCACAGAGAAACTTTATTATTTGCAGTATTGTTTGGCCAATAGCTTAAGCATATTTCTGGCTAACCCTTGTATCTTAATTTAACCCATATCTATTGATCTCTGTATCACCGAGTGGCTGTGGCTTACCAGCAAGGTTTAGTTTCCATGCCTAGCTCTATTCTGCCAAGCCACTGACTGAAACAGATGTATTCATTAACCAATAAAAGCAACACATGTACAGAAGGACCTCTCACACCATTTTCCCTTTTTTGTCTAAATGAAAGGGAAGATTTTAAATTTAATATAGTAAAACACATATAACAAAACAGTTATTAAGCAAGAATTATAGTCACAATATTGATATCTACTTCATCTTTTATAATAACTAAGGAAAACTAGAAATATATCTATTCTTCAACTCCATTAAAGACTCCAGAAAGATATAATATTACCTAAGTAAGCAGGAAATTCATTGTAAGGAACTTCCCAACTCCAGAATTGACAGAGACATCTTGTTGCTTGGAAAGTCATCCAAAGTTCTTTTGTAACATTTTGGGCTCCCATCTTTAGCCTATTTGCCCACAGTATCTGGCAGACTTTTCTATGAAACAAGAAATCTGAATATATGTTCTACCTTATAAAGGCAAAATCCATCAGTTGCTTTCTTCTGTATACTGCAGAATGTCTGGCAGACTCTTTAATGAAGCAGTAACCCTGAAAGACTGTCTTACCTTCTTTAGGAAGATCCAGAAGTCACTTTTGTGGGTCCTGGAAGTTCAGTCAAGAAGTTCAGGCAAGAGTCGTTTCCTGCCCAAATGGCTAGCAGACTGTAAGGAGCCTCTTTGATGTCCATCATCCTCTTGAACAGTTGGTGTTGCCAGGAGCAGATGTGTCTCATTATTATAAAAAGTCCTAAGTTCTTAAAACATTTTCAGTGCCATATTCTGAAGGTTTCTGAAAGATATGAAAAATATTTATCTAACTGAAATATATCTCTATATGTCTAGAAAACCTAACTAACTAACCAAACACAACTACATTTTGACAATTATAGATAATTGTCTATTAAACTGTATTTCTTAACTATACTTTACATTTTTAAATGAGTTGCACAAACACAATACCTTAATCAATACCATTGCTAGATGAAGGTTCTATGGTGATATGCAAGATATTAATCAGTATGGCTATAGGATAGGGTCATTTCAGGTTCCCTATCTTCAGCTGCCCAAGGAACTAACTGGGGACATTGCCCTGGGCACCTGGGAGCCACTCTAGGTTCATGTCTCTTACCAACCCTAAGGTGGTTCCCTTAATTAAGTTATGTGATTTCCTGCTCCTCTATCCAACCTTGTTTTGTCCCCAATCATCCCGTTTCCCCAAGTTCCCCCCATCCTCCCCTTCTCACTTTTCTCTCCCCATCTCCCCTTACCCCCATCCCACCCCACCCCAAAGATCCCAATTTTTTGCCTGGCAATCTTGACTATTTCCCATAGCAGGGATAATAACTATATGTTTTTCTTTGGGTTCACCTTCTTATTTAGCTTCTTTAGGATCACAAATTATAGAATCGGTGACCTATATTTATGGGTAGAAACCAGTTATGAGTGAGTACATCCCATGATCCTCTTTTTGGGTCTGGGTTACCTCACTCAGGATAGTGTTTTCTATTTCCATCCATTTGCATGCAAAATTCGAGAAGTCATTGTTTTTTTTATGGCAGAGTAGTACTCTAATGTGTATATATTCCACACTTTCTTCATCCATTTTTCCATTGAAAGAAAGCATCTTCAACAAATGGTGCTGGTACAACTGGATGTCAACCTGTAGAAGAATGAAAATAGACCCGTATCTATCACCATGCACAAAACTCAAGTCCAAATGGATCAAAGACCTAAATATCAATCTGAACACACTGAACCTGATAGAAGAGAAAGTGGGAAGTACCCTAAAACAGATGGGCACAGGAGATCGCTACCTAAGTATAACCCCAGCAGCACAGACATTAAGGATAACATTGAATAAATGGGACATACTGAAACTGAGAAGCTTCTGTAAAGCAAAGGACACTGTCACTAAGACAAAAAGGCAACCCACTGACTGGGAGAAGATCTTCACCAACCCCGCAACAGACAAAGGTCTGATCTCCAAAATATATAAAGAACTCAAGAAACTAGACTTTAAAATGCTAATTAACCCAATTAAAAAATGGGGCACTGATCTGAACAGAGAATTCTCAAGAGAAGAAGTTCAAATGGCCAAAAGACACTTAAGGTCATGCTCAACCTCCTTAGCGATCAGGGAAATGCAAATCAAAACAACTTTGAGATATCATCTTACACCCGTCAGAATGGCTAAAATCAAAAACACCAATGATAGCCTTTGCTGGAGAGGTTGTGGAGGAAGGGGTACCCTCATCCATTGCTGGTGGGAATGCAAACTTGTGCAACCACTTTGGAAATCAGTGTGGC
>JABTXL010003485.1:7284717-7355097 GCA_025134845.1 Neodon shergylaensis
CGGTTTCTCAGGAAATTTGGGATCAACCTACCCCTGGACCCAGCAATGCCACTCTTGGGAATATACCCAACAGATGCTCGATCATATGACAAGGGCATTTGTTCAACTATGTTCATAGCAGCATTATTTGTAATAGCCAGAACATGGAAACAACCTAGATGTCCTTCAATGGAAGCATGGATGAAGAAAGTGTGGAATATATACACATTAGAGTACTACTCAGCGGTAAAAAACAATGACTTCTCGAATTTTGCATGCAAATGGATGGAAATAGAAAACACTATCCTGAGTGAGGTAACCCAGACCCAAAAAGATGAACATAGGATGTACTCACTCATAATTGGTTTCTAGCCATTAATAAAGGTCATTGAGTCTATAATTTGATATCCTAAAGAAGCTAAATAAGAAGGTGAACCCAAAGAAAAACATACAGCTATCCTCCTGGTTATGGGAAGTAGAAAAGATTGCCAGGCAAAAAATTGGGATCTTGGGTGTGGGGTGGGAGGGGGGTAAGGGGAGATGGGGAGAGAAAAGTGAGAAGGGAAGCATGGGGGGGGACTGGGGGAAACGGGATGATTGGGATAAAGGAAGGTTGGAGAGGGGAGCAGGGAAGCACATATCTTAGTTAAGGGAGCCATCTTAGGGTTGGCAAGAGACTTGGACCTAGAGGGGCTCCCAGGTGCCCAGGGCGATGTCCCCAGTTAGTTCCTGGGGCAGCTGAGGATAGGGAACCTGAAATGACCCTATCCTATAGCCATACTGATGAATATCTTGCATATCACCATAGGACCACGAGGGGTGCACCCACCCACGGAGACATTGGGGCTGATCTATTGGGAGCTCACCAAGGCCGGCTGGACTGTGACTGAAAAAGCGTGGGATAAAACCGGACTCTCTGAATATGGCGGACAATGAGGGCTGCTGAGAAGCCAAGGACAATGGCACTGGGTTTTGATCCTATTTCATGTTCTGGCTTTGTGGGAGCCTAGCCAGTTTGGATGTTCACCTTCCTAGACCAGGATGGAGGGGGGAGGACTTGGGACTTTCCACAGGGCAGGGAACCCTGACTGCTCTTCAGACTGGAGAGGGAGGGGGAGAGGAGTGGGGGGAGGGGGAGAGTAGTGGGAGGAGGGGGAGGGAAATGGGAGGCTGGGAGGAGGCAGAAATTTTTTTTTTCAATAAAAAAAATTAAAAAAAAAACAAACATTCACCTGAAACTTGCAAGATACATGACAGGGAAGATAAACCAGAAGATCAATCATAAGCAAATTATTAACCCAGCTGTACCGAAAGTATAAGAGAATGACTGAGTTTCAATGGGATTTCTGTGAGTTTCTCCCCCATTTAGTTTGATATTGGCTGCTGGATTACTACTGCCCATTTCTATGGCAAACTAGTGTGGCTACTGGGATAAAAAGTGTATGTCCTGTTTCACTGAGAAACCCTTTCTTAAAGCAAACAAACAAACAAAAAAGATGTATGTCTGAAGACTGACCAGTAGGGGTGTTTTACTCTCTGATCTTCAGGGAAGCTGTATTTATTAAAATATAAGTGAAAGATCACTATAGAGTACTGAAAGAAAACCCTGATTAAATAAAAAATGAGAGATGCTATAGTCATTTATAACAGAACACTCACTAAGACAGACTGTTTAGTCAGTGAAAATCCTCAGATCTCATAGGCTAATATTTTCAGGCAAAGAAATTAAAACAAACAACTTTAGAATTGCCAAGAGATGCCATTTTAATATATGGCAAAGTAGATTTCAAATAATAAATGAATAACGTGGTAAGAGCCACTGGCTAGCTGTTTTACTATTCTGACCTTCAGGTTGAACACCAATATCTGTATCTGGGAATTTATTAGTGATGCTAAATTAGGAGCCCAAAGTTTAGGGTACATATTTATTTAAAAAAAACGTTTACCTGAGGCATTTTAGCCACCAGCACAGGCAAGTGTTGGACACAAACCTAATAACCTGAATTGGTGAGAAAAACAAGCACTCTCAACTCCCATCCACCCAAGCTTAACTTCCACTCCTGCACCATGCATTCACTTGTGACTTCCCATGACAGTCACTGCTTGCTGACACCCTGCAGGCACTATCCACACAGCTTTCTGCACACGCTGATCCCTACAGCTTCCTGTGCTTCCCTTGTTCTCGAAGCTCAAAGCTTGCCTCCAATCCTGCTTGTGGTCCCCATGAGGATACCACTGCTTCCTGTGGCTCTGGCCAGCATACACTCACTGCAAGTTACCCTGACCAGCCTCTCCTTAACAAAAATCTGTTCAGTTTGGTTTTGAGTTTTCCTTAGAGTATCCACAGGTTAGCAACATTAGAATAAGTAATATCTGATATCCAGCATTTCTGGACTGCTTTAGCAGTATAACTGAGACACCTGCTGGCCCACATTGCTATTTCACCTTAAAATTCTAATATTAACAAGGATTTTAATGGAGTTAAAATAAGTCATCTGATAATGCAGACAATATCACCATCCAAGAATTTAAAAACACTTTCATTTATACTATAAAGGGAATTCTAAAAGAGTTATGTGACCTACCTGGGTAACATATAGTCTTAGATTTAACTGCTATTAGTTTGATACTTCATATTATATCCTGAAGGACATGGTTTGATAACAGAGTCAAGAATGAGAAATTTTTAAAAATGATACAGACTTTATACACTAGTAATGTGAACTTGGCTGAAAAGATTCATATCACTGAAAATGATAACCATAATTCAACAGAAAACTTTACTCATGACAGTGAGTTATGAAACCTTACAGAATGATGTCGTGGCATTTCATTTGTATTTTAATAAATAAGTTCAATGTGAAGACCAGAAAAAGCAAAGCAGACAGCCACTGATTCTTACATAAACCTCAGTCCAAATCTGGTGATTTTACCTCCAGGAAACCTCAGAATGAGACTGAGACTGAGAGCTTTCTCCTCCCATTTATAATCATATCTAGTTCTGAGATTAAAGGTGTGCACCACTACCACCTGCTTTCTATGTCAAGAACATGTGACTACTGGGATTAAAGGTGTGTGTCATTGTGACTACTGGGATTAAATGTGTGTGCCATTGTTTCCTGCCTATAAGGCTTGCTAGTATGGCTACTTTCCTTTTCTGATCATCAGGCAAGCTTTATTAAAATACAAATGAAATGCCACTACAGAATGGAACCGAGAGATAAGATTATCTGAAAGAATTCATACTGTTGAAACTGACCAACAAAATCTGTTACAAAATTAGGGCAGGTTAGCAGATAGAAAACCCCTCCTGGAAGGCATTCAATATGCCATCCAAATAATTTCTAAAGATGAGAAGATATCATTAATGGAAAAACTGAAAGACTTGGACCCATATGTACATGATAAGAGCCATAAATTAATTGATTTGATGAAATTGTTAGAAATATTCACAGGTAAAGAAATACATACTCTACAAAACACAGTAATACATAGATTTGGAACCATTGAAGAACTTTGTCAGAACTGATAAACAAGAAGCTGTGGTACAGATAGAAGATTTAACATTGCCAGTACCTCTCAGAGTCAGAGATGATATACGAAGTGTTTTAGCTACTTATCCTCTTACTATTTCTGAAAACAAACAAATAGTAAATACCTAAAAGGATACACAGAATGTAAATGGAAGCCTATATGCATGAAAGATCTAAAATATATTAAGCAAACAGTAGTATCTTTTGGAATGAATTTACCATATGTGAAACAGTTTATAAAGACATGGATTCAAGAAATAAGGTTACTCCACATAATTGGCTTCAATTAGTGTCATCTGTATTACCATGGTCTTCTCAGTCAGCCCCCATTATCAGCTATATTCAGAGAGTCGGGTTCGATCACATGCTCCTTCAATCTCAGTCCATCTGGCTTTGGTGAGCTCCCATTAGATCAGGCACACTGTCTCAGTGGACCAACCCCTAGCGGTCCTGAGTTCCTTGCTCATGTTCTCCCTCCTTCTGCTTTTCAGCCGGAGCTTGGTAGCTCAGTCTCAGTCCAGTGCTCTGATGTGGGTCTCTGTCTCTATCTCCATCCATCGCCAAAGGTTTTATAGTGATAACCAAGATATTCTTCAGTGTGACTATGGGACAAGGCCAGTTCAGGCACCCTCTCCTCTACTGCCCAAGGACATATCTGGGTACATCCCCTTGGACACCTGGGAAACCCTCTAGAGACAAGTCTCTTGCCAACCCTAAAATGGCTCTCTCAATTAGGATATCTTCTTCCCTGCTGTCATATCCGCTCTTCCTCCATCTCAACCAACCCACTCCCCCAAGCTCTCCCCAATCCGCCCCTTCTCCCTTCTCTCTCTCACTCTCTCCTTCCCCCCACCTCACCCCTATCCCCATGCTCCCAACTTTTGGCTGGTGATCTTGTCTGCTTCCATTTTCCAGGAGGATCTATATATGTTTTTTCTTTGGGTTCACCTTATAATTTAGCTTCTCTAGAATCACGACTTATAGGATCAATGTCATTTGTTTATGGCTAGAATCCACTAATGAGTAAGAACATACTATATTCATATTTTTGGGTCTGGGTTATCTCACTCAAGATAGTGTTTTCTACTTCCATGAGTTTGCATGCAAAGTTCAAGATGTCATTGTTTTTTACAGCTGAATAGTATCTAATGTGTATATTGCCACACTTTATCTATTCTTCTATTGAGGGGCATCTAGGATGTTTCCAGGTTCTGGCTATTGTAAATAATGGTGTTATGAACATAATTGAAGAAATGCTTTTGTAGTATGAGTGGGCACCTCTTGGGCATATTCCCAAGAGTGGTATTGCTAGATTTTG
The DNA here is from genome assembly GCA_025134845.1 of Neodon shergylaensis. Classification (NCBI taxonomy): domain Eukaryota; kingdom Metazoa; phylum Chordata; class Mammalia; order Rodentia; family Cricetidae; genus Neodon; species Neodon shergylaensis. The sequence continues at coordinate 7,289,548 of JABTXL010003485.1, forward strand.
AGGTGGGTTGACTCCCAATTTTCTGAGAAACTAACACATTGATTTCCAAAGTGGTTGCACAAGTTTGTATTCCCAACAGCAATGGATGAGTGTTCCCCTAACTCCCCATCCTCTCCAGCATAAGTTATCATTGGTGTTTTTGATTTTAGCCATTCTGACAGGTGTAAGATGGTATCTCAAAGTTGTTTTAGTTTGCATTACCCTGATTGCTAAGGAAGTTGAACATGACCTTAAGTATCTTTTGGCCATTTGAACTTCTTCTGTTGAGAATTCTCTGTTCAGTTCAGTACCCCATTTTCTAATTGGGTTATTTAGAATTTTAATGCCTAGTTTCTTGCTTTCTTTATATATTTTGGAGATCAGACATTTGTCTGATGTGGGGTTGGTGAAGATTTTCTCCCATTCAGTAGGATGCCTTTTTGTCTTAATGACTGTGTTCTTTGCTTTATAGAAGCTTCTCAGTTTCAGGAGGTTCCATTTATTCATTGTTGCTCTTATTGTCTGTGCTACTAGAGTTATTCATAGGAAGTGGTCTCCTGTGCCCATGTATTGCAGACTACTTCCCACTTTCTCTTCTATCAGGTTCAGTGTGGTCAAATTTATATTGAGGTCTTTAATCCACTTGGATTTGAGTTTTGTGCATGATGATAGATATGGATCTATTTTCATTTCTACATGTTGATATCCAGTTATTCCAGCATCATTTGTTGAAGATGTTTTCTTTCCCCCATTATATAATTTTAACCCCTTTGTCAAAAATCAGGTGTTCATAGGTTTGTGGGTTAATATCCAGGTTTCGATTCGATTCCATGGTCAACGTCTCTGTTTTTTTTGCCAATATCAAGATGTTTTCATTACTGCAGCTCTGTAATAGTTTGAAGTCAGGGATAGTCATGCCTCTAGAAGTTCCTTTATTGTATAAGATTGTTTTGGTTATCCTGTTTTTTTTTTTTACCGTATAAACTTGATTATTGTTCTCTCAAAGTCTGTGAAGAATTTTGTTGGAATTTTGGTGGAGATTGCATTGAATCTAAAGATTGCCATTGGTAGAGTTGCCATTTTTATTTGTTGATCCTACCAATCCAAAAGCATGGAAGATCTTTACATTTTCTGGTATCCTCTTCAATTTCTTTCATCAAAGCCTTAATGTTCTTGTCAAATAGAACTTTCACTTCCTTGGTTAGTGTTGCCCTAAGATAGTTTATGCTATTTTTGGCTATCATAAAAGGTGATGTTTCTCTAATTTCCCTCTCCACTTCCTTTGTGTATAGAAGGGCAACTGAATTTTTTGAGTTGATCTTTTATCCTACCATATTACTAAAGGTGTTCAGCAGCTGTAGGAGTTCTTTGGTAGAGATTTGGGGGCTGCATATGTACACTATCATATCATCTGCAAATAACGAAAGTTTGACTTCTTCCTTTCTGATTCAAATCCCCATTGATCTCCTTATGTTGTCTTATTGCTATTGCTAGAACTTCAAGCACTATATTGAAGAGGTATGGAGAGAGTAGTCATCCTTTTCTTGTTCCTGATTTTAGTGGAATGGCTTTGAGTTTATCTCCATTTAATTGATGTTAGCTGTCAGCTTGCTGTATATTGTTTTATTATATTTAGGTATAGTCCTTGTATCCCAAATCTCTCCAAGATTTTTATTATAAACAGATGTTGAATTTTGTCAAATGCTTTTTCAGCATTTAATAAAATGATCATATGAGTTTTTTCTTTCAGTTTATTTATATGATAGATTACATTAATAGATTTTATGTTGAACCAGCCCTGCCTCTCTAGGATGAAGCCTACTTGATCATAATGGATAACTTTTTGGATGTGTTCTTAGATTTGGTTTACCAGTGTTTTATTGATAATTTTTGCATCAATGCTCATGAGTGAGATTGTCTGTAATTCTCTTTTTTGGTTGAGTCTTTGTGTGGTTTTGGTATCACAGTAGCTGTAGCTTCATAAAAGGAGTTTGGCAATGACTCTTCTGTTTCTATTATGTGAAATGCACTAAGGAGTATAGGTATTAGGTCTTCTTGAAAGTTCTGGTAGAATTCTATATTAAAACCATCTGGTTCTGGGCTTTATTTGGTTGTGAGGTTTTTGATGACGGCTTGTATTTCCTCTTGACTTATAGGTCTATTTAAATGTTCACTTGGTCTTGATTTAATTTTGGTATATGGTACTTATCTTAAAAAAAAGTCAGTTTTTTTTTTACATTTTCCAATTTTGTGGCATACAGGCTTTTGTAGTAAGATCTAATGTTTTTCTGAATTTCCTCAGTGCCTTTTGTTATGTTCCCCTTTTCATATCTAATCTTGTTAATTTGCGTGTTCTCTCTCTGCCTTTTGATTTGGATAGAGGTTTGTCAATCTTGTTGATTTTCTCAAAGAACCGGCTCTTTGTTTCATTCATTCTCTGGATTGTTTACTGTATTTCTATTTTGTTGATTTCAGCCCTCAATTTGATTACTTCCCATCTTCTACTCCTCTTGGGTAAGTCTGCTTCTTTTTTTTTCTAGGGCTTTCAGGTGTGCTGTTAACAGTCTAATGTGAACTTTCTCCATTTTCTTATATGGGCACTTAGTGTTATGTACTTTTCTCTTAGCACTGCTTTCGTAGTGTCCCATAGGTTTGGGTACGTTGTGTATTCATTTTCATTGAATTCAAAAAAGACTTTAATTTCTTTATTTTTACCTTGACGCTGGGGTGGTTCAGTAGTTGACTGTTCAGTTTCCATGAGTTTGTAGGCTTTCTGGGGGTAGAATTGTTGACCTGTTTATTGGTGAGAGAGGAATGTTGAAATCTCTTACTATTAGTGTGTGGAGTTTGATGTGTGATTTGAGTTCTAGTAATATTTCTTTTACATATGTGGGTGCTTTTATATTAGTGGCATAGATATTCAGGATTGAGACTTCATCCTGATTAATTGTTCCTATTATGTATATAAACTGTCCTTCTCCATCTCTTCTGATTGATTTTAGTTTGAAATCAATTTTGTTATATATTAGTATAGCCACGCCCACTTATTTCTTATGTCCATTTGATTGGAAAACTTTTCCCAACCCTTTACTCTGAGGTAGTGTCTGTTTTTGAGGTTGAGGTGTGTTTATGTAAACAGCAGAATGTTGGATCCTGTTTTTGTATCCATTCTCTTAACCTATGCCTTTTTATAGGTGATTTGAGTCCACTGATATTAAGTGATAATAATGACCAGTGGTTGCTATCTCTGGTTATTTTTTTTGGTGGTAGTTTTTGTGTGTTTCCATTCTTTGAGTTGTACTGGTGGAGGATTGTCATATGTCTGTGTTATTATGGGTATTGTTGGCTTCCTTGGATTGTGATTGTCCTTCTAGTACTTTCTGTAAGGCTGGGTTTATGACTACGTATTGTTTAAATCTGTTTTTGTCCTGGAATATCTTGTTTTCTCCATCAATGGTGAAAGAACACTTTGCAGGGTATAGTAGTCTCAGCTTGCATCCATGGTCTCTTAATGTCTGCAGCACATCTATCCAAAACCTTCCGACTTTCATGGTTTCCATAGAGAAATCAGGTGTAATTCTGGTAGATTTAACTTTATATGTTACTTGACCTTTTTGTGCAGCTCTTAATATTCTTTATTTATTCTGTATGTTCTGTGTTTTGATTATTATATGGTGAGGTTACTTTTTTGATCCAGTCTATTTGGTGTTCTGTAAGCCTCTTGCATCTTCATAGGAATATTCTTCTTAAGCTTGGGTAAGTTTTCTTCTATAATTTTGTTGAATATATTTTCTGGGACTTTGAGCTGGAATTTTTCCTTTTCCTTCTCTACCCCTATTATTCTTAGGTTTGGTCTTTTCATGTTGTGCCAGAGTTCCTGGATGTTTTCTGTTAAGAATTTGTTGGATTTGCTGTTTTCTTTGATCAGTGAGATTATTTCCTCTCTATATCTTCAGCGCCTGAGATTCTTTCTTCTATCTTTTGTATTCTGTTGGTTATACTTGTCTCCGTTGTTTCTGTTCATTTACCCAGATTATCCATATCCAGCTATCGCTAGGTTTGTGTTTTCTTTATTATCTCCTATTCAGCCTACAAGTCTTGAACTGTTTCCTATACCTGTTTGATTGTTTTTTCTTGTTTTTCTTGGGTATCTCTGAGGGATTTATCAATTTCTTCTTTTTGTTTGTCTTCTCTTCCATTTCTTTAAGGGAGTTTTTAACTTCCTGTTTAAGGGTCTCTATCTTTTTCATAATGTTATGTTTAAAGTCGATTTCTTATACTTCTTCTTTGTTAGGGTGTTCAAGTCTTCCTATTCTGTGTTCACTGGATTCTGATTTTATTGTGTTGCTTTTTCAGGTTGTTGGAGGAATTCTTGCATTGGTGCCTGCCCATCTCTTTCTTCAAATGTGGCCAGGAGAGTCTTGGTGTCTTGGTCCAATCTTTGCTGTGTCTGACTGTGTACTTGGGGGTTTTTCTTGGTCTGCCCTCTCTTAGGTCTCCATAGCACTGGAGCTGGTTCTCAGATTCCCTCCACTCTGAAGCAGGCTGTGCTGGTGGATCTAAGGACCATGCAGATGAAAAAGAGTGCTGGAGGCAAGATGGGATGGGGTTAATAAAGAAAGCCAGTGCACAGGGAGACTCCCCCACTGGATGGCCAGAAATGTTTAGGAAATGGGAGGGGCCTGTACCCCATTTTTGGACCATCCAGCCAGGCAGCCACGCACTCACCACTTTGATGTGTCTCCTCAGTACAGGAGCAGGACCTCTTGCTAGGCCAAGGACCTCACAGACAGAATTGCAGGCTTGGGGGTGGGAGGGTGGTATGGAACAGAGAAGTCCCTGCATCAGGAGCACTGACCACTGGCTCCCCAGACTCTCAGCCCCTGTATCGTGCCTAGCCGCCCTCCATATCATTGAGACTTGGCTACGAGCCCATTGCCGCCATTTGGTGTTAGTCTCTTGGTTGTAAACAACTTGTGCGCATGCACTTAGGCTGGCCAGGCTTGGTTCAGTCCTACCAATCAAGCAGCACCAACACTCACCCTAGCGTGGCGTGAGCCATACAGGCGGCGACACGTGAGAGGCAAGCCTAGGAACTGTATATATTCCCCGGGTTGAGAGGGCTTGGGGTCTTCTGCCTTCATCTCTACATCAATCTTGTGTGCTCCAATAAAACACGTGTCAAGAAGAATCTTGTTGTTGGCGTCTTTTCTGCTGGCAGAGTCGCGCGCCACAAGCCCCGAAGCTGGCTGAGTTGCTAGATCCAAGGAACCTGTAGATGGAAAGGAGTTCTTGGGTCAAGATGGGATAGGGTAAATAAAGAAAGCCAGTAGCCCAGGAGATGCCCCACTGGATGGCCAGAAATATTTAGGGAATTAGAGGGGTCCTGTGCTCTGTTCCTGGGACCATCTGCCTGGGCAGCCAGCCGCACACTCACCACTCCGAATGGATCTCCTCAGTACAGAGAATTTCTGGCTTTTGAAGATGCTAATTTAGAATGTGAAAGATACTTGGACACTTAAAAGTCAGATCAGTACCAACAGATGAATGAATCTTGCATGCAATATTTCATCCTTTGATTTTAACACTGAGGCTTGGGTAGGAAAAGCAATTTCCCAAGGTATGAAGAGACATCAAAATACCAAATGTTTTAATTGTGGTAGAATAGGCCATCTGAGAAGAGAATATAGGCAGAATTTTCCTAGAAATGTTTCTCATGGGAATCACCCAAGTAGAAGATCCCAAACTTCTAGATTATGCAAAAGATATGGCAGAGGCCAACATTGGACCAATAAATGTATATCAAAAAGAGACAAATAAGGCAACCTGTTACCTCTGGCAGGCTCCCAGGTCAAGTATAGTCATTCCCAGTTACTGTGAAGGTCATGCCTCCCCAGATAAATTAGAAAATCCACTGCCTGTTGTAAAAGACCATTCTTAACTGAATGATAGAATAACCATAGAGGATGAATTAAGAATTCCAATAGAAAATAGAAAACATGTATCTTGGCTGACTTCTATAAGTGATAAAAGACCAAAGCTGAAAGCACAAATTAATAACATTATAATTGAAGGATTATTAGACACGTGTGCAGATTTAACTATATTACTCCAGAATCTTAACATCTGAATTGGTCTCTTCAAGAGGTAGATTTTCAATTTCTCAGAATTGGAATCCTGTCTCAGGTAAAACAAAGCAAGAGATGAGTTGAATGCAAAGGACCAGAAGGACATAGAGGAAGCTGAGGCCAAATGTGGCTAAATTAGCAGTGAATCTATGGGTTTGTCATCTGTTATAATAAGCAAACACCCAGATTAACATTCCTGCAGTCTCTGAAACAGACCATAAACCAATTCATGGTTTTGTGAAGGATATTATAAGGTACTACCAATATGGACCCTGACCACTCATGCTGAAAAAAAAAAAACAGATAAACATCTGATGAACTCTCAGAGGTACCAACAGCACTACCTGTAAAATGGTTAACTATGAAACCTATATGGATTAAGCAATGACCTTTAACAAAAGAGTAACCACAGTCTTTGAAACAGCCAGCACAGAAGCAACTAAATTCTCAGAATATTGAAGAATCAACCACTTCTTTTAATTCTGATTTGTTGTTTAAAAAAAAAATCTGGAAAACAGAGAATGGTAACATATTTAAGAGCTGTTAATAAGGTGATTCAGCCAATGGGCTCTCAATAATCTGAAATTCTTTTGCATTCCTTATTGCCTAAAGAATGACCTCTTGTAGTTATTGATATAAAAGTTTGTTTCTTCACTAAAAAAACAAAGACAGAAATATTTGCCTTTACAGTCCATACTTACAATAATACTTACCCTGCTAAAAGATATCAATGGAAAATTCTCACACAGGGTCTGCTAAATAGCCCAACCCTGTGCCAATATTTTGTAAGTCAGCCATTGGGAATTATAAATAAGAAATTTTTTCAATCTATAATTTTCCATTACATGGATGATACTTTGTTATCTGATTCAAATGAAGAGACTTTAGTAAAAATGTTTGAAGAAGTAAAGAAAATTTTGCTTTTTGGGGGATTACAAATTGCTCTTGAAAAAATACAAAAAGGAGATTCTATTAATTATTTAGGCTATAAAATAGAACTACAAAAATATATCTCAAAAGGTATTGGGCAGATCAATTGCAGATTCTTAATGACTTCCAAAGGTTGCTAGGCAACATTTCCCGTCTAGGGTCCAATATTGGGACAGAACCTGATAACCTGATTAATTAAAACAAAAAGTTAGATTGTTACTAAGGACTTAAATAATTCAAATTATTAACTGAAGTTGAGAGGGGATTGACTTTAATTGAAGAGAAATTATATGAGGCACATGTAGATCAAGTGGATCTGAATCTTAACTGCTTTCCAGCTGTATTACACTCCAAACATTCCCCCACAGGAATTTTAATGCAGATGCAAGATATTCTCTCAGAATGAATCTTTTGACCACTTAAACCTACTAAAAAAATAAAAACTTATGTGGAAAATGTCTCTGAGTTAATTGTAAAAGGAAAAGTAAGACTTTTTCAATTAACAGGAATAGACCCAGCAGAAAATGTAATAACATTCACTAATGATAAAATTAACAAATTATGGGAAGAAAATGAACCGTGACAAAGAGTTTGCATAATTTTAGAGAGAGATTAGCAACAGCTACCCCCAAAGCAAAAGAATGTGACTTATAAAGTGAAAAAATTAGATCCTTTCTCTTATTGTATGGCACACACAAATAACTTGAGCTGCTAAATTTTGTATTAATGCAAATAAATAAGGAAGGGCAGAATACAAATCAGAAAAATTAAGTGAAGTAGAACAACATCCTTATGATTCTGTCCAAAAGTTATAATTATATGCTATTTTCATGGTACTAAGGGATTTTAAAGAGCCTCTCAACAACAGATTGGCAATATGTAGAAAGAGTTGTGCACATATTGAAACTGCTGAATTTATACCAGATGATACAGAATTTACTTTGTTCGTTATTAAAATGCAAGATATAATCAGGAATAGGTATCATCCCATATACATAACAAAGATATGACCCCATTCAGGTCTGCTAGTTCCTCTAGCACAAGATAATACAGAAATTGAACAATTATTGATTGGAAATGTGCTGAAGAACACGGAATTTCAAAAACATCATAGCAGTAGCAAAGTCTTAAGAAAGGATTTTTCTAACACATGGCAACAAGCCAAAGAAATTATAAGATGCCCTGTTTATTAATTATATATCCAAACATGACCTCCCACAGGAAACAACACAAAGGATACTCAAAGGAATGAAATCTGGCAGATGGATGTGTTCCATTTTATAGAATTTTGAGAACTAAAATATATACCACAACATTGATTCCTATTCAGGTTTTCAATGGGAAACCTCTTTGAGCTCAGAAAAAGCTGATTCAGTAATCAACATTTTCTAGAAATTTTGACCATTATGAGTATACCTGCACAAATAGAAACATATAATGCTCCAGCATATGTCTTTAAGAAAATGAAACAATTTTTGCTTATTATAATATAAAGCATATTACAGGTATACCAAACAATCCTTCTGGTCAGACAGTTATAGAAATATCAAAATGAATTAGAAATGATATGTTAAATACATAAAAAGAGATGATAAATACTCCAGAGATATATTTTATAATGCTTTATTAACCTTGAATTTTCTTAATACAAATGCTAATGAGAAGGGAACACTTGCTGCATACATTTGACAATAGAAAAACTTCTAAATTAAATCAGCTGGTGTATTTCAAGGATGTGCTGACTTCAGAATGAAAACCAGGAGATGTACTATGTTGGGAAATGGGGTTTGCTCTTCTTTCCATAGAAGAAGAAAAGCTATGAATACCATCAAAATTAATCAAGATTTTATTTGAAAAAAAAAGAAATATCTTGGTAAAGAGAAATGACAGTTCATCCACAAAAGTGACAATCCTACAAGTTGGAGCACAGTTCTGTTTGTGTCTTACTGTCTAACCACATATAAATTAACCAATTTCTATTTTTATATTTTACCATGAGGTTTGTGACTTGTTACCTCACACCCTGCTTCTACAGTAGCCTCTGGCATCTCCTCAATTTTACCTTCCTTCTCCCTTTGGCTCTGCTTGAGTTTCCCACCTGACTCTATTCTACCTGGCTATTAGCCAAACCAGCTTCTTTATTATCCATAGCACACAGAGAGATGTCCCACAGCAGAATCATCTCTAATATTAATATTCTTCCCAGATGAAACTTCTTGAGCTGCTCTCTCTCTCTCTCTCTCTCTCTCTCTCTCTCTCACACACACACACACACACACACACATACACACACACTTTACAAATCACCTCATCAATTTCTTTAATATTCCCACTAGAATGGCCTTGTTTAAAGTTTCCATCTGATTTTCTTGTCCAAAGTCCCAAAGTCTTCCATATTTCTCCAACAAATAGCATGGTTATGCCATCACAGCAATTTGCCAATTCCTGGTAACAACTATTGTCTTAGTGAGTGTTATTCTACTGTGGAGACATAACCATGGGAACTCTAATTAAGAAAAGAATTTAACTGGAACTTGCTTAAATTTCAGAGGTTTAGTTCATTCTTCATGGTAGAGAGCAAGGTAACATTTGTCATTCTAAATTTGTTACACAATATCTGTCTTTTTTGTTGTATTTTAAGTTTAAACATCAGCAAAGTCTCACTGCTGAAACATCACAAAGACAACAATGAGTAAAATGATTCCACGGGTCTCAATGTTTGGATTTCTGTTGCTGTGAAGAGATACCATGACCCTGGCAACTCCTATAAAGGAAAACTTTTAATTAGAGCTAGCTTCAAGTTGAGAGGTTTAGGTCCTTATCAGCACAGCAGATAGAAAACAGGCAAACATGGTACTGGAGAAGGAACTCAGAGTTCTATATCTTGATCCTCAGGCAGAAGCACGTGAATCGTCAAATTGGGTATGGTTTGAGAATATGACCTCAAAGCCTACCTCCACAGTGGCACACTTCCTAGAAAATGGTCACAACAACTTCAATAAGGCCACAACTCCAGTAGTGCCACTCTCTATGGGCAAAGTATTCACACAAATGAGTCTGTTCATACTGATTCAAACCATCACAAAGGTTTTCACATGCTCATTTTATTAAGGCTAAAACCCTAAATTTATGTATGTGTGCATGTTTATATGTATAAGAGATTATACATATTTATTTTAAAAACATGTCTGACAAAAATATTCTCCAGTTTTAACTTATATGCATTTAATTTATATAATATTGCAAAAATTAATTTTGGATCAACTAGCATTCTTCCTTTATCAACATAATTTTTTTCTGAACAAGAGAAAATGAAGTACCTATGTAAACAAATACTTTCTTAAACAATCACACTTATAAACTAAGGCAGAGCCATTATTCTTTCAATAAAACCTCAATATGCTAAGATTCTCACTGAACATCCAAGACAAACACAAGCTTGACTGACAAAACCCACTAAGATTGTTGTTCTGGATTTATTTATATTCTGCTGCATGATGATTTTCTCTGGTAACTAGACTCTTCATTTAAACAATTTTAAAAAAACTTCCTATATCTTCCAAAATCTCTGAACAAATTAACCTAATGATTTATAAATTTTACTTAAAGTCAATCAACTCAAATAATAAAAGTAATAACATTCAAATACACTTTCATTCTCTGGTTTTGCAGCACATTTCAGTATTGATGGGCAAAACCTTTCAAAATGAGATAATAGGGTCACATATGTATTCTGACTTACTAAAACCTAACAGAAATGTGTATTCAGATAAAGAATTTTAGATCATTTTCAATTTGCTATATTAGTCCAGGATATATTAGTCCACCTCTGCAATATTTTTATCCCTTTTCCAGCAATTCACAAAATAAGATTATCACATATAAAGGAAGTTATTTTATAATAATTAATACATTACCTCAGATTCTTCTTACTTTCTATCTTACATAACCAGGCAAATCTTTTGATATTTCTCTCTTGGGGAAACAGTGACTCAAAATCCAATTCCCAGGAGAAATTGCTAATGAGTTGGGTGTTGACTGCCTCCAGAGCATCAGTGGGTCACTCTCCTGAGCAATTAATTATCTTCTCTGCCAATATAAAAAATATGTAGAATATAACTTCTTCTTCAGGAACATTGTTTATAGAGATAAAGAATAAGCTACTTGAATTTTCCTTCTCCTAAATTTGCACCACCGTTTTTGACAGAAGGTAAGGGATATTTTCCTTTTAAAACCTTCCCATCATAGTTTTTTTTTATTTTTCTATCCCTCTAAATTTCCATCCATAAAAGAATTATGACACCTATCAAAAGTATTTTTCCCCTTTTACTTCACATTGTTGTTTCTTGTTTTCAAATTGACTTCATTGTATTGCCTTATATAATAAACCCCATGCTCACAATTTTGATATTTTTCAATTTGCTTATTGAGTGTGAAGATTTTTCAAGATACATATATTTCTGATTTTGTAGCACTTAAATAATAGTAAAATTCATGTTCAATTGTGTTGATCACACATCTGGTCTCTGCTATTTCCTTATACTGGAGTGTATCATATAGAATCAAGTGGTTAGATATGTTTCCTCACAGTCCTCCTTTCCTACTTTCATGCAAAACCATGATTCCCAATAATATGTTTTGCTTAACATGCGTTTTCATTTCTTCTTTGAAGAGGTACCTATTCCTAGGCCTACAATGACTGACAAATTTTAAGTGACCCCCACCAGGAAAAACTTCGAATACAATGGGAACTTGCGTCCTGAAGGACTCCTAGGAGTTTTATGCCATCATCAACAGTTCTTGATTAAAGAGAATTAAAGAACTGTTGTGCCTCTCTCTCTCTCTGTTTCTCTCTCTCTCTCTCTCTCTCTCTCTCTCTCTCTTGCTTTTGTTTTTATTTTTACATTTTGATATGAAACTGGGAAGTTGTTTTCTTACATATTTTACTATTTTTGCAAACAAGCTCTCTGGGTACATCTAGATTTAACAATAATGTATAATAATAATCTCAGTAATTTGTAAAATAGTGAGACTCCAGAGCTAGCTAGAAATATGCTTAGCCATTGACCACAGCAGCTTCTTTATTAACCAGTGGTAATGAAACACATTCACAGCATGCAGAGGGGAATCACATATCATCTACATTTTATAATTAAACCATAACTCAAAAGCAGCAAGTATAAGAATGTATTACATTCAATTTCTTTGTATTTTGGAAAAAAATTATAATTTTATGTTTCATATGAACAGTTTTGTACCTATTTTTACAAATACACTTTGTGAAATATTTTATTGAAATTTCCCTATGTGTTCCAGGCATAGTTTTCTAGAGGTGTTGCTTTGTTGAACAAATAAAAACAACTTCCTAGACTTCTAGGCTTTACATTATTCTCATGAAAGCTACAAATATTAGAAGCAGGATAAACAAAACTTTGTAATTTTTTGGATGATGAGTGTTCTGTAAGTGAGCTGAATCACCAAAATTATCAAACACCCAGTTTGCCCCTTCATATTTTGCTGTCACATCCATTCATGCACATTCTTAACCTTTTATCTTCTTTTGATGCCAGTGGCTATTTACTACACAGCTACTCTATTGCTCTCCATCTTTTTAGTAAACATATGAAATCACAGTATATGGAAATCCACTAAATGAGGAGTTCATAATTCATAATATGTACTGTTTTAAAACATAACAGGCAACTTAAAGTTGGACAGTGTGCCTCCTTCTGATCATCACCTTCTTCTCCTTGTTTCTGCTTCAGGATTCTCTCTATTTCTCCCTGTTACTGCTTTTCTCTATCTTTCCAACCCATTTTTATTCTTCCTTTGTATGTCTTCTCCTCCAGCTGTTCTTCAAAACATTTTATTGACTCTGATAGCAGAACATTCTCTATGCACCAAGTAGTTCCAAATATTTTTAATGCAGGCACAGCATTTTACAAAAATAGAATATTATCAGTAAAACAAAATACATACTATAAATGAAAAAGTCTCCAAACAAATAAGTTCATATAGCATATGATCTTTGTCTTAAAAATATAACTATCACCTATTCTATAGGACAAATACCATTCTTAATAATAAGCTCTCTAAAACTATCAATGTAATTCAAAGATTGATTTTTATTTGGTCAGTAGTTGATTTATAAGCTGAAATATGGTATATATTTTATTCTACTTTAAAACTATGAAATATTTATCTATAAGCACCACAAATAATTCTTCAACTCCAGAAACAAAAGGATGAATATATTAATATGGCAAAATTGTTCCACAATATAAATAGCACATTATCAAAATACTTTAATGATTCTTAGAAGAAATTGAGAGTTAGCCAAAATTGTTGCAAATTATAGAAGAGGAAGGATCCCAAATGATTAGCCTCCAGATTCTTACCAAAGTATTAACTCTTCTTGCCCTGTTGCACCATCTTTAGGTGGCCACTCTAAGTATCTTTCTTCTTTTAATTATTTCTTTCATTGGTTGTTGAACATGGACAAAATCAATAGATTACTAACATGGAAGGGGGAAGCCACAACCCTACAAAAATGATTAGAGTAATTAAGTAATGCTTAGAGGGGGAAATAGACTTCTTCAGGGAAGAGCATATAAATTGGTTAACCATTACCAAATGTTCACCCATGGAAACATACATACAGTCTTATTATGCAGAGTGAGCACATTGTGCCTTTCTTATTACCACACATCACAAAACTATTCTTGCTCACAGTAATCTTAATGAGGGCACAAGAACATCCATTTTCCTTATTGTTATTTTATTATTACCAGAATTCATTCAGAATGGCTAATCCTGATGAACGCAAATCAGAAGACATGCTTTGTTACTGCCTGGATGGAATGTACTAAGAAGTTTCTATCTTAGGATAGAATTATACAAAGCCCTTTACTGATTTCACTGTACCCATGCCTTAATTAATATCATTGATGACATGAAAATGTACAATAAAATTATTAACATTCTATATTTCATCAGTTATGATTCAATCCTTGTTTTCAAAAATTCTTGTAAACCCGTTATTCCTTTAAATGTCTAGATCATTTGATGTTTGAGGGAAAATAGATATGAATATATGTGCAATCAAATAAAAAAAGAATTAAAAGCTGAGAAAAAAGAAAAACTATTATTGTCACTAGAGATTATGGACTATGCAATTTGATTCCCATAAATATTTTAAAGAAAAATCTTAATGTTATTGTAAGTTCTATTATCAATTTTTCTTTTATTATTATAGACAACTATATATTTAATGTACTTATACCTAATTTTCTTACTTAAATTGTCTTTAAGTCTTATCATGGTCAATAAAGTGTGATGAGTATTTGTTCTGGAAGATACCATCTATACAAGTACAATTCTGGAAGGAAAAGCTTTTCTCTAAAAGGTATGGAGATAAAATCTTGACATATGATTTCAAATTTACCTTAGGGGTTAAACATTAAGGGTTAAAAATTTTCTTACCTTATTTGACTTATAAATAAATCTGTTCCATTGAGATTTTGTTCCATAATTTGTGTTGATTAGGACTGGTCACTCTGAATGACCTCATAATAATAATAAATATTGCTAATTATAATTGCAAATTCTCTAATTTAACAAGAAAGTAGTATTTTATCACATTTCATTGCTTTATATGTGTGTGTGAGAGAGAGACAGAGAGGGGGTTAACTCATGTTAGATTTGACAGAGTCACGAGTATGTGTATAAAATAAATTTCTCTTCTCTCTCTCTCTCTCTCTCTCTCTCTCTTTCTCTCTTTTATTAACAGAGGAGCAAACCCCACACATCCTAAGAAAAAAGCATTATATCATGGAGTCACTTTTTCAACTTACATATGTAATAAGTAAGTTTTAAGTGTCTGAACTCACATTGCATTCTAATTCATGATATTCACTTAATTTCATTGTTTTATATTACAGTTTAACAATTATTTCTTTAACATTGAGTCTTTTGATTCTCTGGAATGCTATATTCACTTATGATAGTTTTCAATAACTTTTTGTTTGTTTGTTTTTCCTTTTTATTAATTTTTATTTATTTTACATACTGACCACAGTTTTCCCTTCCCTCTTCTCCTCCTGTTCCCTCTCTCCACTTCCCTTTTACCAACCCCCATCCACTCTTCCTCCCTCTCCACTCATAAAAGGGCCATGAGAGTCAAGACAGAATGGCACATCAAGTTGAGGCAGGACCAAGATTTTCCCCCGTAAGTGGATATTAGCTGTAAAGTAAAGTGTAATCAAGATACAATCCACAGTCTCAATATCCTTTTTTATTCCACTTGAATTTCTTAAATTTGTTTAATATGTTTTATCTGAGTTTACAAGCTATCTCCTAAACTATGTTTTATCATTTAATATAATTTAATGTAATGCATCATTTTGAGTGGAGCTCTTTCCAACCTTAATACATCTCTTGTACCCTGATTTCCAAGTATTTTATAAATAGTCTACCCACTAAAAATTACTTGTTCTTAGTATAAACCTTTTGCTAAGCAAATGTTCTACTCTTGAGCTTCATTTCTGGTACGGTTACTGATTTAAAATTACTTATATTTAATCTACTTTTGATGCTTCTAAATTTAATTCATCTTGTATTTCAGGATTTTCCAGTGTCTTCCCTACTTTCTGATCCAATGGGTCAAGTAAATACTTCTATTGTACCTGAATTTGTTTTGCTGGGACTTGCACAATCCTTTGGAATGGAGGTTTTTCTTTGCTTCTTCTTCTCCTTATTTTATGTTGGAATCATTTTTGGAAACCTTTTCATTGTGTTGACAGTGATTTTTGACTCCCGCTTACACTTCCCCATGTATATTCTACTGGCCAACCTATCACTCATCGACTTGGGCCTTTCATCTACAACAGTTCCGAGAATGATATCTGATCTTTTTACTGGTTGTAAAGTCATTTCCTTCCACAGTTGCATGATACAAATGTTCTTCATCCATGTGATGGGTGGAGTGGAGATGGTCCTGCTCATAGCCATGGCATATGACAGGTATACAGCCATCTGTAAGCCTCTTCACTATCTCATGATTATGAACCATAGAATGTGTATGATTTTGGTAATAGCTGCTTGGTCCATAGGCATGATTCACGCCATTTCTCAGTTTATTTTTGTCATAGATTTACCCTTCTGTGAACCCTATAACATAGGAAGCTTTTATTGTGATTTTCCAAGGGTCATTAAACTTGCGTGCATAAACACTTACAAACTAGAATTTGTGGTCACTGCCAACAGTGGTTTCATATCTATGTGTACCTTCTTTTTCCTGATTGTGTCCTACAGTTTTATCCTGGTCACTGTCCGGCAACATTCTTCAACTGATTTATCCAAAGCATTTTTCACCTTATCAGCTCACATCACAGTTTTGGTTTTATTTTTTATTCCATGCATGTTTCTCTATGTGTGGCCTTTCCCAACTAAGTCTCTGGATAATTTCTTCGCTATTGTTGACTTTGTTATCACTCCTGTCTTAAATCCTGCTATCTATACTTTAAGGAATAAAGATATGAAGTTGGCCATCAGAAGACTGAGTAGACAGGTTTTAAGTTCTATGGAAATTACATAGTAAATTTTGTTAATAAAAACATAGAACAATACCATGCACTGTCAAGAAATTCATGACTACTAAATCTATAGAATAAGAACATTTTTATTATTTTTTAGAAATTCAGGGAGTGTACCTATCAATTGATCTCATTCAAATGGAGTTACAATGCATTCTTCTGATTACAATGCAAAAATATTACCCTTATTTTCCAATTGATTATTTTATTAAGCTTTGTATTGCATTTAAGCATCTGCATTTTATTTAAGTAATCAACAATTTTTTCACAAACCTTTATTTTATTTTGTTTGTATAAATGTACATACTTGTGCGCAATATAACTTTATCAGTGTTTTTATGAAAATAAAAACACTAGCTATTAATATATATTTCTTGTGGAAATTAGGTGCATCCAATGGATAAAATGTGGGTTTATGTAAACCATCAGTTATAAAAAATGAAAGGAAAATATTCTAATATGTGCTTTAAGATAGAGAGGTAGGAAAATCTACACTATTAAAATTTATGTGCTCTATTTTTCCTGGTTTTCTGTGATAGTGTACAATGTCCTTTTAGGCAGGTTGTAGTACTTTGAATCAATCATGCAATACTTATGCATATTGCTTTTATTAATAACATAACTTTGTTTCCCTGGTAGTCTTCCTCAATGAATTTAATGACTTGTTAAAAGTGATGTACAGGTGCTGGAGAGATGGCTTAGTGGTTAAGAGCATTGCCTGCTCTTCCAAAGGTCCTGAGTTCAATTCCCAGCAACCACATGGTGGCTCACAATCATCTGTAAAGAGGTCTGGCGCCCTCTTCTGGCCTTCAGGCATACAGACAGAATATTGTATACATAATAAATAAATAAATAAATATTTTAAAAAAGTGATGTACAATTTAAAGTATTTCAGGAGACTTATTACCTAAAGCTATACCACTAATATCACAAAACTTGACTTACTGTGTCAGTTCCCAAGCTGCCTGTGCTCATGAAGATGAGTCTGCTCCTTCAGACAAGACCTGGGACAACTGGTGAGCAAAAGTACAAATTTAGACAAGTCTTGATTGTGTTTATTAGATATAATTTCAGGAGCATGATTGCTTATCTCAGCTTACTTTAATGTCTTCATGGCAATTACATCTGAAAAATAAATTGATAAATAAGAACTGAGGTGTTTAATATTAGTCAAGGAATTTTTTGATATGTTCTCCACTTACTAGCCACCAATGTTTAAAACTTGACCCTCTTTATAAAATTGAAATATCGTTCACTGCCTGTTAATCTGTCTAGATTTTAATTTTGTAGTATTACTTTGTTTTGCCCTGTTTGTTTGTTTGTTTTTTGTTTTTGTAATTACACTTAGATTGAGTGAGATCCAAGAAATTGTGGCAATGTTCTTTAATTCAGGAAGAGTTCATGTTCCCTCCAGGGGCCAAGGGAAAACCTGTGATACTATAAGAGTCAGAATCTCAAGACAACTTCAGGCTATTTCTGCACCCTTCGTGGACTTCTGGTTACTTCATTAGCAAAGCAGTTTGCTCAGAAGGACAATTCACATAAAAGCCAATCTCCCAGAAATGTTAATGATTTGAAAGTATGTATGACAGGGACTCTATACTATTTTTTCTCTTAAAATTGATGTTGAATTCTTTAATTGTGAAAGAGGTAAGTAAAATGCCAAAATTGAAATTCATCAGTAGAAGCAACTACAGTTTAGAATTTTATTAATAGCTAAATGCATCTATCAATAGAATCATTTAATTATTCAAGACTCAGTTATGTTTCTTCTTCAAAAAACAAAACAGAAAATCATGTAAGACTGTCATCTATACTTGAATTAACATTAATAATATTGAAAAGGACAAACCTCAGTATCAATGTTTTAGTGGCAACAATTATTGGCTCCTGCACCTAATTTTACTAAGTTAACATGTTTTTTCTTCCTTGTGCAGTGGTTCTATGCAGCTCTTCTTTCCAAAAGTATAGTATTTTCTTGTTCTATGTCTTTACTATTATTATTTATTAGTAGGAGGAGGAGGACGAGAAAGAGGAGGAAGAGTAGGAGGAGGAGGAGCAGGAGGAGGAGAAGTAATCTGAGGGAAACCTAGTTATGGACATATTTTCACATAGAAGCTGCAAACTATATTGTTACAATTGTGGAAATTCTGAAATATTGATTGTATAATACCATTTTGAAAGTAAAAATAATGAAAGCCTAAAAATTTTTCTAATTATATCCAGGATCAAGAAGTAGATCTGTGCTTAAACCCAAAGCCCTGCTTCTTATCCCTTTGAGTGCAGAGATATTTTCCTTTTTAAAAAAAATCAAGATAAAAGATGGTTATGAAAAGTACAATATTTTAATGATTGAATTCAAAGTGAATATGCTAAAAGAATTTCTGTTTAATCACACTCAGCACTTGGTTAATATAGTTAAAGTAGTGTATACGAGGCAAAACGTTTTCAATGAATAATAGAATCATTACATTCTTCCAAACTTTTTGAGTCCTTTTTAAAATCTCAAAAAGAACTTTGAGGAGACTGTGCTAGTAAAAAGACTCTAGATGTAAATTCTACTTTATTATTCTTTTATTATTCTCCCCTTAGAAGCATAATTCTGAAGATTTGAACAATAATGAACCACAGAATTCTTTTTTTTTCTGAAAAATAGCATTGTTAACTTCTTATTTTCTACTATGGTAATTTGTTTTTTTACACATGAGAACCCTTGAACCATCTTCATTCATGTTACATGTTCATGGAGATATGACCTGGAATTTTTAATTCTCTATCAGTGAAAAAAAAACGTATCAATACTTTGAAGCAAATAACACTCACAACAACTTCAATTTGCATACTCTTATTCAAAAAAATGTTTTAATGAATTAGCCATACCATAATGTATTTTACAATAAGAATTCTATCCGAGAGTACTGTCTGTGCTGGTATGGTTATATTTTTATTGCATTAAGAAGACATGAAATAAAAGAAGTTTCATGAATTATTTTATGATTAGATCAATCCTTATGTCTGGAAAAATTGAACCAGTAAGATTGCATAGAACATTGTAAGCAGCAATTTGGTGCTTAACTGCACAGGGTAAGAAAGAGACTTGGAAAATGGAGATATAAACACAAATTTTAAGCACAATGTGTTGTGATATAATAAATCCTCATAAGAAATAACATCATTTCTCTGTGAAATTTGGCAAATGTGACTCTATATGCCTTTATCTTTTAAAAGACAGTATACATCAATGTCCATCTTTGTAGTTTGCATCTTTGTAGCTTTGTTACTTATTGTCAAGTCTGTTTCCTAGTCAGAAAATTATTCCTTTACTTTTTTGTTTTAGTTTTTTTTTTTTTTTGAGACAGAGTTTCTTTGTGTTGTCCTGGATGTCCTGGAACTCACTCTGTACACCTGGACATCCTGGAACTCCCTCTGCCCTTGAACTCAAAGATCCACTTGTTTCTGTCTCTAATGTGCTAGGATAAAGGCATGTGCCATCGTTGGCCCTTCGTATATTTTTCTACTACTTCATTCACTATAAAATTACTTCAAACAATATTTCTTTCTTTAAGGAAATTAAAGGTTTCCTTAACACCATGTAAAACTGCCATTGTTTACTCCCTAACTGGATACCAAGCAAATTACATATTCAGGCAATGTCCACTTTCCATTGGTTCTTTTTATACAGTCATATTCTTAAATGTAATTGGAATGCTACATATTGTCTCCCTGTGTTCATTATAATTATTATCAAAGTTAAACATATTATTATATTATTCCTACATACTCAAATAAAAATACTTAAAGCATCTTAAAACAATTTTAATCTCTTGCCTCCTATTAATATTTTTACTATTCTAGTAAAAGGAGTAAGTTATTAAGTACATGCCCCATGTATTGTGCTAGGAAACAGTTTTTTATAGTTATGACCCATCCTCCCAGCATTCTTTATCCAAATTGGTCACAAATTTCAGTGGTGTGTGCAAGGTCATTCACTACACATTCAACTGCACAGACTGCCGGCTTATGAACACTCTTCTCAAGAAATAAAAGAGTTACATATGGGCCTTCTTGAATGTTTTCCCTTTTCTGCCCACACAACCACAACTTGTAGTTATTACCTACTGTTAGGCTTCAAACAAGTTCTTAAATTTGCTTCCAATCTCTTCCTCTTAAAATCCCACCAAGACTAAAGTGAACAAATTAAATTATTTTTTCACAATGTTCCATGTTCATGACAAAAAATAATCACATTTACTAATTCAGAACCTATTTCCAAATTAATCTTCCATTAAACTCTTTTACATTGTTTCTCAAAAAAAATACCTTACTGAAGTTTTCTAAAGTTACCTTAGAATTCCCTGATGGGAATCATTCATCCTCTCACTTTTAAATTATACCATATTTTAATCCTATTTTCAGCCTTTATTTTTGTAAAATTTCATTTTATCCTACAAGAATAGATGGGTGTTACTCATCAATGTTTGTCTTTTATGCTAAAAATGTCTGCTGTATCAGATAATGGTAAGTTTTTTTTTCCTCCTCAGTACTTTAACACCAAATAAGGTAAGGAATGTTCTGTACAAAATAGTGTTCTGTGGAACTCACCAAGGCCAGCTGGCCTGGGTCTGAAAAAGCCTGAGTGAAAACCGGTCTCGCTGAACATAGCGGACAGTGAGGACTACTGAGACCTCAAGAACAATGGCAATGGATTTTTGTTCCTACTGCATGTATTGGCTTTGTGGGAGCCTAGGCAGTTTGGATGCTCACCTTACTAGACCTAGATGGAGGTGGGTGGTCCTTGGACTTCCCACAGGGCAGGGAACCCTGATGGCTCTTTGGGCTGACGAGGGAGGGGGACTTGATGGGGGAGGGGGAGGGAAAGGGGAGGCGGTGGCGGGGAAGAGTCAGAAATCTTTAATAAATAAATAAATAAATAAATAAATAAATAAATAGTGTTCTGACTTTCTGAGGAAGAGAAGTGAGTCTAGGATGGGAGTACAGAGAATGCAGCACAGAGAGTAGCATTGTTTGAGGATGGAGTTTAGAACCATGGGACATGAGAGCTTGGCTAACCTGCAGAAAAGAACCAGGATGCACGATAGCAAAATTTATGAGTTCTGATTTTTAGTCTGGGAGCTTTTATACAATGGCTAATAGCAGGTCATTACTGGGTGAGCTGAGGGTAGGATTTGCACATAACAACACTGATATCCTTTCCATTGTCTTCTCCAAGGCAAGTGCAGAGACTCTCTACTGGAATGAGTCAACAAGGGAAACAAATCACTCTGCGGTGACTGAATTCATTTTTATTGGACTCTCTGATTCTCAAGAACTTCAGATCTTTCTGTTTGCATTCTTTTTTGTTTTCTATGTAGGAATTGTGTTTGGCAACCTTCTTATTGTCATCACCGTGACTTCTGATTCCCACCTCCACTCTCCTATGTACTTCCTGTTGGCCAACCTCTCATTCATAGATCTGTCTCTGTCTTCTGTGACAGCTCCCAAGATGATTGCTGACTTTTTCTGCAAACGTAAGGTCATTTCTCTCAAGGGCTGCCTTGCACAGATATTTCTCCTTCACTTCTTTGGGGGAAGTGAGATGGTGACCCTCATAGCCATGGGCTTTGACAGATATGTAGCAATTTGTAAGCCTCTACACTACACTACAATTATGTGTGGCAATGTGTGTTTTGGCATTGTGGTTGCTGCATGGGGAATCGGCTTCCTACACTCAGTGAGTCAATTGGCCTTTGCAGTGAACTTACCCTTTTGTGGTCCCAATAAGGTTGACAGCTTCTATTGTGACCTTCCTAGAGTAATTAAACTTGCCTGTGCAGACACATATAGGTTGGACATCATGGTCATTGCCAACAGTGGTATACTCACTGTGTGTTCTTTTGTTCTTCTAATCATCTCCTATACTGTTATTCTAATGACCATCCAGCGCCGCCCTTCTGATAGATCATCTAAGGCTTTGTCCACACTGACTGCTCACATCACAGTTGTTCTTTTGTTTTTTGGACCTTGTGTCTTCATTTATGCCTGGCCCTTTCCCATTAGGTCATTAGATAAATTTCTTGCTGTGTTTTATTCTGTGGTCACTCCTCTCTTGAACCCCATTATATACACATTGAGGAACACAGAGATGAAAACCGCTATGAGACGTCTGAGACAATGGAATTTAAAGTTTTGGGAAAGCCTTAGATCTTCTGTAGTTATGAGATTGGGATAATGAAATAAAAAATTTATTAAATTATTCATCAAACCTTATGATAATTGTAATATTCATTTTTACCTTATTTAGTAATTGATAAAGGTTTTCATACTGAAAAATTAAAGGTATTGTTATATTAATATTTCTGCACAACTGAGAAGATCTGAATATTTAGTGTTTAACATAATAAAAAATATTTATTTATTTATTTATTTGGCTCCTTTTCCATAAAAACATACTAAAAAATTATTACAATCCATCTTACAAAGACAATGTGTACAGACATAAGTGTTTATATGCCAACGTCAGAGGTTCATAAAGGATATACCTGCCTGCTAACCAACTATGATTTGACAATATAAATGTGTGACATATTCATCACTCAGTGAATATTAGATAATATTATAATAGCAATTCTAATTGTCTATGTTAATGTTGTCAAGTGTTTTTACTCTTTGATATTTCACAACTTGTTTCAGGATCATGACTTACTTCAATCTTAGTAGATGTTCCTTTGGAACATTATAGATGAAATTGGAATGTGTTCATTTAGGTGCAAATGTGTATATTTGTGTGCTTACTAATGTGCACATACTCTGCCATCATAGTGAGGGATACTAAATTTCAAAACAGAAATAAAGGAGACTATAATTTTTTAAAATAGCAGTTATTCTACCAACTTTTATCTTTCCCATGGTTTTCATGAAAACAGACTAAAGTTGAACATCACAAACTGTGAGCAGCAAGCAACTTAATTGAATAAATTATAATATAAAGCAGTGAATAAAAATGGAAATTTATGTATAAAAGAGTTAAAATTATGCTTGATCAAATAAAAAACTAGGATGAAATATCCAAACAGATATTAAAATATAAGAAAATTCTAATCAATGTAAAATAAAGGAGCTATTAATAAAGGACAAACTCAAGAACTTGGTCATTAAAAGAACACATAATCCAATAAAAAAAATGAGGTACAAACCTAAGCAGAGAACTCTCAAGAGGGGAATCTAAAATGGCTGAAACACAAGGAAATGTTCAACATCCTTAGTCATCAGAGAAATGCAAATCAAAAAAATTCTGGGATTCCATCTTACACTTGTAGGAATAGCCAGTTTCAAAAACACTGATGACAACTTATGCTGGATAGGTTGTGGGGAAAAGGGACACTTCTTCATTGCTGGTAGGAATGCAAGCTGGTACAGCCCCTTTGGATGTCAGTGTGGCGATTTCTCGGAAAATTAGGGAACAACCTTCCTCAAGACCCAGTAATACCACTTTTGGGAATATATCCAAAGGATGTTCAATCGTGCCACAAGGATATGTGTTGAACTATGTTAATAGCAGCATTGTTTGACATAGCCAGAACCTGGAAACAACCTTAATGTCCCTTGACCAAAGAATGGATAAGGAAAATGTAGTGCATTTACACAATGTAGTACTACACAGCAGAAAAAATAATGACATCTTGAATTTTTTAGGAAAATGGATGGAGTTAGAAAACATTATTTTGAGTAAGGTAGCCCAGACACAGAAAGAAAATTATCTCATGTACTCATTCATAGGTGGTTTTTAAGCATAAAGCAAAGAAAATCAACCTACAAATCACAATTTCAGAGAGATTAGACAACAATGAGGACACTAAGAGAGACTTACATAGATCTAAGTAGAAAAAGACAAGATCTCATGAGTAAATTTTGAGCATGGGGACTTGCAGGCGGGGGGGGGGCTGAATGGGGAAGGGGAGCAGAGAAAAATGTAGAGCTCAATAAAAATCAATTTTAAGAAAAGGGTGGAAGCATATTATATATAACATTTTCTCTCATGGGAGAAAGTCTTAATGAAATCTAATGTTGAAAATCCAGGCACAAAGAAGCTTCTAAAAGAAAAATCTTGGCATCAAGTTTCAGGAAATAACCCAGAGATTGCTGAACCAAGGACATGAAGTTAGTCTTCTATCTCAACATTCTCATTGTCTACTGAGCCTTGTTGAAGGGGTCAGTATTAGCACAAGAAACTTAGAGATCAAGTTCTCAACACAATGGATATTTATTTGCCCCAGACATAAAAAGGGCAGGGAATAAGAGGGGGCAGGAGGGAAAGATTTGTCCTTAGGGAGAAAGGAGGAGCTCTGAAAGGAAAGGGAACAGGCAAGGCTATAGGAAAATGGTAGCTTGTAAAGTGAAAAGGGGAAAC
This sequence comes from Neodon shergylaensis, assembly GCA_025134845.1. Taxonomy (NCBI): domain Eukaryota; kingdom Metazoa; phylum Chordata; class Mammalia; order Rodentia; family Cricetidae; genus Neodon; species Neodon shergylaensis. The sequence goes on from JABTXL010003485.1 coordinate 7,314,585, forward strand.
GTCCTGTTAGGATGAAATATTTAATTTTAATTGTACATGTTAATTAGGGCAACCAAAGGGGCTTTTCATTGTTGGAGTTAAATACTTTGGTAGCTGGACCTTGTTTATCAACATCAGTAAGAGGGAGTAAACAAATAAAAGAATAAACCACAGAGGCTAACTTTAGAAATTTAGTCTAATGGTTTTTATTTTTATTTTACTTTATTTTATTTTGGTTTTTCGAGACAGGGTTTCTTTGTAGCTTTGGTGCCTGTCCCGGAACTAGCTTTTGTAGACCAGGCTGGCCTCGAACTCCCAGAGATCCGCCTGCCTCTGCCTCCCGAGTGCTGGGATTAAAGGCGTGTACCACCACCGCCAGGCTCTAATGGTTTTTAGAAAGGCAGAAGGAATTGGAGAGGACAACACCAGCCAGAGCCATATTTGCCATACTGGGGCCACCTAGAGTCCCTTCATTTATAAGCAGTTTTGAAATGATTAAGAGACATCTGCAGGTGTGCTGACCAATAGACTTGTAGGAGTACTTAACAAAAAAGCTTTCTAAATGTCCCAAGTGTGTTGATTATTGAAATAAGTTCAACAGTTTTAATAGTTAATCAGGCAATTTATGGACACAGTACTCATGGAGATTATATTTTAGGGTATTATACAATAATAAATAATAGTTGAAGGAAGAAATTTTAGTCTCAGATTGGGATAATTTAGAAATCTCATTAAAATTTGTTGCTATGTTTTATTATTATGCTTTATTCAGGTGATTTAAAATTTAAAATAGTCCACTGCAGTTTTGTGAAGTAATAACTTTGGTTTCTACTTTGCTTCAGTTTTTCTTCCCACCACATTAGTGAACTGATATAAAGCAAAGGCGATGACTATGGCTAATTGGCAAAGACATTGAACAATTTGGGGCATGTGATGATGTACAGAATTGTACTCATATAAAATATACAAAGATGGTATACACAAAGATAAACATATGAGTTTGTTCAAAAAATGTCAAGGTAAACTTTATTAGAGACATAGAAGAATAGTTGAATGACATTCCTGTATACAAAGCGCATTTTTTACATTTAAAATGAAGAATACACAATATTTTCATTGTTGGTCTATAAAAATGTCATATTCTCTTTAACATATTAAATTATATGTCTATAGAGAAATTATTACATAATTTTATTTCCTGATTGCAAATCTATTTCATTCAGTTAGTCTCATTATTTGAAAAAATCAGTTTACATATCTAGATATTAGGAATTTTCCTTAGGGCCAAGATAGTTGCTTATGAATCTTATCATGGCATTTTTCATCTCTTTGTTTCTCAGTGTATAAATAGCTGGGTTTAGAAGAGGTGTGAAAACAGAGTAAAATACAGCAAGAAATTTGTCCAACCAGATGATATTGAGTGGCCACACATAAATGAAGATGCAGGGGACAAAAAATATCATCACTACTGTGATGTGGGCACTGCATGTGGACAGAGCCTTAGATGCACCAGATTTAGAATTCTGATGAACAGTGATGAGGATATATGTGTAGGAAATAAGCAACAGAGTGAAGCAGGTTACTGCCACAACCCCACAGTCAGCATTCATCAGAATATCCAGATCATGGGAATCCATGCATGCTAGTTTGATCACCAATGGCATGTCACAAAAAAAGCTATCTATTTCCTTTGGGCCACAAAAGGGCAGCTCCACAATCACTACCAGGTGACTCATGGCATGAATAAAGCCAGTAGTCCAAGAAACCAACACCAGTCCAGAGCATCTTTTCAGGTTCATGATGGTGAAATAATGGAGTGGTTTGCATATGGCCACATAGCGGTCATAAGCCATTACCACCAAGAGCACCATCTCTCCTGCAGCAATGCAATGAGCGAAGAAGACTTGAGACATGCAGCCTGCAAAGGAAATGGTCTTGTTTTCCCTGAGAAAGTCTGATATCATCTTAGGAGTGGTGACTGAGGAAAGCCACATATCAACAAATGACAGGTTGGCCAACAAGAAGTACATGGGAGAATGGAGATGGTGGTCAGTGGTAATTAAGACAATGATGATAATATTTCCAGACACAATAGAGAGATAAAGTATCAAGAACATCACGAAGAGTAAAACCTGGACACTCTGTGACTGGGAAAGCCCAAAAAGTATAAATTCTGACACCCAAGTCTGATTGCCACCATCCATTATGCTAACTGTGTACCCAGAAGTAACCTACAAAAAAAAAAGATTATCAACAAGTCATATGATGAATTCTATTTCCCGTGTAGACTTTGACATTCACGTTGAAACTTACCTGAATAGAGATGCATAAATGTAAGGACAAATCTAAGCCAAATATGAGTGGCACTGATACCCAAAGTGATCTGATGAGCCATGAACACCCCATGAAGAGAAGCATCATATGTGACTGTTACACACCTGCTCTATTCAGAAATTCCTCTGGAGGAGAGCAGTGAGAAAGAAGGACAGCAATGTGAAAACCTAAAAATGTGTGTCATTTTTTTTAAATGTCTAAATTTTTCACTAGCAGTTCTGGCATTCCATACTAGAAAAAAAAAGTGAAGATTGTATTTGGAAGCTGATGGGGAGTTTCATTGAATATCAGTGTAACTGGTCTCCTAGGATGCCACCATTTTTGGAATCATGTACAACTATTCCATTTGACAACAGTAGAATTGTTTCCGTGACATAGAGGAGTGAAATTTTAGATTAACCCTATAATATAACTGATAGGAAAACCTCAGTGAGGAAGCATACAGAGTAGAATGCCATATAAGACATACACAGATACCAGACTGAAATATACAAGCCAGGTTCACAGATATCATTCACAAAAGTATATAGCAGAATTTATTTATTCAATAAAACTGATTAACAAAATACCACTGCAAGTACCTATAGGGATGTATTGAACAAACGACAATATGGCAAAACATATTCCGACCTTGGAGTCTTAAAATCACAATTAGTTCAGTCTTACCGGTAAAAAAAATATTGATCTTAAATTGCATAAACTAGTTGTGAGAACCCTTAGATTTTGAAAAATTCTAGTTTCCTCACATAAATCTATCCTCAGCATATTTTCTCATATCACTTATCTAATGAAAATCTTTGTTTTAAAGAACAGAATATATTATGTAAACATATAAGCAAAATTGTCCTTCAGCTGTCAGCATTAGATGACTGTGACCTTATTCTTTCAGTAAGCACAACTTATTTACCTCAAAGCACAAGTGGAATGCTTATACTGACCTAATGGACAATATCCAACCAGATGATGGACAATCATTGCCCATTATTTTGCTCCCTTCAGTAACTCTCTTGAAGCTTTTCAACTCATTGGTCTTATTTTATTTTATCCTGAAGCAGGTGAACCATGAAATAATTAATGGCACTATCAGAATTATTTCACATTCTTGTTTTCTGAGGACTGAAAAAGGTGGAGTGAGGAAAAAACAAAAAAGTTCTGAAGACAACAGGTAACACATGCAACTACTATAGGAGCATTATGGGAGATATGTAAACACTCATGCTTACAGAGATTTATCAAATATCTAAGGAAAATACGCTGGTCAAACAGCAAAGAATTTTTTGTCATTTATTTTATTTATTATTTCACATGTCTAAATGTTTTAGGCCAGCCTGAACTTTTTGTTTTGATTTTGTGTTAATTTCTTTTAATTTTTAAGATCCTAATATAATTACAACATTTCTACCTTTATTTCCTCAGTCTAAATTGCCCCATATACTGTTCCTTGTTGTCCTTCAAATTCATGATGAGAGCAAGGCCATCTAAATCAGTTAAACAAATCTCATATGAACTTAGAAAGACTGAAACAAGAAGCATGGTACCTAAAGGTCTTCTGTATATGTACTATTACTTTTGGTTTAGTACTTTGAAGAGACTCCTGAATGTGTAAATGAATGCGTGTCTGATTCCTGTGCCTTCTCTTGCGGTTCTTTAATTTTTTAGTTAGTTTGTATTGTCCAACATTGATATGATAGTTTTTGTTTTATCTTAATATATTTTATTTTATTATGTTTTGTCGTTATCTCTTAGAAACCTGTTCTTTCCTAATGGGAGACCTAAAGGGATCCCAATAAGAGAAGAGGTACAGAGAAATTGTGAGAAGTAGAGGAGAAAACTGCATTCAGAATATATTATATGAGAAGAGAATCTACGTTCAATAAAAGGGTGTAGAAAAGAAACTCATTCCTCTGTTTTCTCAATGTTTATACATTCAAACTATTCTGTCTACAGTATGGTACTTGTAAATACATATCTAGGGCTGACCATTTGGTGTGGAAAACCAAGTGGTGTGCTCTTCCCTGGGTTATGCTTCTCTCACTCCCAGAATTCCTTAGTTGACTGTGGTTCTTTGCATAAGATTGAGGAATTCTAAGGTTTCCACATGGACTGTTAGCATATCTATTGGTGTTGGATGTTTTGAGTTTAATTTTGACAATCATAACAGCACTGTGCCACTCATAAAAGGAATTACTAATAAAGAGCATGCATTTGTGTCAGATTTTCTTTGGGAAAGTTGTTACAAAGTAAAACCAAGTCTAAAGTAATACCTTGTAAATTGTATTCTCTAGGATTTTAGATTTAGAACAGTACTGTATCAGGCTGCTTTGAATGTAAATTATCTTTACATTCAAAGTTTAATAAATCGTATTTCCTAGTATACCTTGTTGTTTAATAAATCGTATTTCCTAGTATACCTTGAAACAAAATAGTTTGTAAAATCCAATGCAATCAGCATTCATCCGAACATTGTGTTTAAGATATGTATGTCAAATATATATATTTTACTTGTGTATTTTATCTGAGTATATTTATATATTTGTGCATATATACTTTATATGTACCCACACATTTATAGATACATAAAATCACACATATTTATGTGTGGTTATTGATATAGACACATAAAATTAGCTCTTTTAAATACTTGAAAGTTACAATTAAGTTGAGATATATCTATTCAGCATCTATGAAACACATACATGGAAAGGACACATTCAACATTCAAACTGTTTTACAGTAACATAACATGCAATTCACCCTTCTCTTGCTTAGGATCTATCAGGATTTCAAATACCTAATGAAATACACAAATCTATTAAATTATCTCTGTAATTATTGCATCTAACTTAGTAACAGTTCTCCTAGAAAATCTGTTGCTGGATTACATGTAATAAGTATAAAAGATTAATGAACAGAAACTAATTGAATAACCTTATTATGGTTTAGAAGCAAACTGATGTATTGTTCAATCTTTTTCTGATTTTATTACCCTTTTGTCAAAGTGTTAAACTTTGTAATAGTCTCAGTATTCACATTTCTGTAAATATTTATAGTTGTAGTCATAACTACACAATGTAAGAGGGACCATGTGACAGACACTGATGACTGAAGGGTGGTGGTTCCTAATAGCTTACTTTGCTAGCAGATTGATTATTTCTATCTTGTGTTGTTTGGTTTTGTGGTTGTGGTTGTTTGCTTGTATGTGGGCTTTACTATTAAAATGTTTTTAATTGAAGTAGAATTTCATCATTTTACCCACCCCTTTTCTTCCTCAAACTACTAATAAATACTATCCGCACATACTGTCCACATGCTGCCCCTTAAGTGGCTAGCCTCTTTTTCCTTGATTCTTATTGCTATCTATCTTGGTGTATGTATTCATGTATGTATATATGTATGTATGTGTGTATATACAAATAAACATAAATTGAATTTGTTGAACCAATTTTGTTGTTGCATATGGCTTCAGGGTTGACCCCTCTACATTTAAGAATAAATGAGGAAGCTCATCCTTTGGAGAGACTGATTTTTTCTTATAGTAGATGATAGTTGGCAGAATATTTTTAACTTATTTTCAAAATAACCACTTAACTTGTTTTATTTTTCCTCCCAATTCTATTCTGAATGTTATCTATGTTGCACAGTTTGGACTAAAAATATTTTTTCTGGTTAAGTTAAATGAAATATTTGTATGATTTTAACAGGATACTTCTCTTATGTGTTATCAGAAAAGAATGATAATTTCCTGATGTGTTTATGAGCTCACATGGAATAGCATGTTTAGAGGAAACATTAATTAGCTCTAAAGATGTCAGAAGTAAAGGAAAATATGGAACTAAAACAAGGTGAGCATCAGTAAAAAGGAGATGAGTAGAAATATTTAAAGAATAACTTACAGAAGAATATCACATTGATGACTTATCAAGTTCACAATTTTCTTTTTGGTCATATTTTCTGCCAGTCTGATGGGTGCCTATGAAGTTAATCTTGTTGTGTAGAGACAAACGTCCCATCAGCTCAATATATATTCACTTCCTGAGTTTGCCTCATGGGTGAATATTGCCTCTGTGTGTTCTGACCAAAATGAGGACCCTGGAAATAATTATCATAGAAATCCCTTGTAGTTTTCTCTGTTGAGAGTAATATTGAGGATTGCAAATCTGTGGAAATAGAATATTAGACAAGTAAAACATTGTATATGTCATGTCACCATTGATTAAATTAAATAACTTTCAAAATTATTCACTTTATGCTTAAATACTAAAGAGAAACTTTCTGTTGCCTTATCGCTTACTGAATGTATATAATCAAAGTGTTTAAGATTTTTGTAGTTATGAGACCATCTGCTTTAAAATGTGAGATATGAACAGAACAAAAGATAAACAAAAATTATACTGTGAACATGATTCCCTAGTGCATGGCAAATCTGTGTCAAATCTGTGTTACTCTTGATCATGTAACTGATGAAGTTCAGTGTATTCTGTAACTTTATGTGATATTAGCAGTTATGAGCTGGATGTGGAGATTATTACCTATATGGAATACAAACATTACTTTTACTGATTTTAGAAAATTAGGAAGGTCACCTCTTTATACAATTTCAATTTCGAATATGAAGTTGCAAAAAGTTCAACTGATATCAAAGTAAAACTGCTATGTGTTTTTTTAATCAGCAAGCCTAAATTATAATTATCAGTGATTACTATACAAACTTCCATGTTATTTTGGTTGTAAAAATGGACATACATGTGTGGAATGTAGCTGTATAAGCATCTTTTGCAGATGGGACAACACTGAATATTATGGAAATATTTTATGGAAATTTTGTGAATCCAATGAATAAAATATTGGTTTATATAAATCAATAAATATTTAAGTTGAAGAGAAAATAATCTAGTGTATTTTAAGATACAGAATTAGGAAAAACAACACTATTAAAACTTACATGTGTTCTTCCCTGCTGAATTTGCAATGTAAAATGTATATTGTCATTTTAGATATATACTGTTGCACTTTGATATATACAATACTTTTGTATATACATCTTTTATAATATTACACTTTGTTGCCCTACTAGTCTTCCTCTAAAAATTCAAAGATTTATAAGAATACTTATGCAGGTCAAAATACTGCAGAAGTCTTGTTTTAGATGGAACTTAGAAACCTTAGTTGTTTATCTCAGCTCATTTTAATGTCTTTGTGCTAATCAAAGCTAAAAAATAAAACAAACCAATAACCACTGAACATTTTAATATTAGTCAAGGTATTTTTTATACATTGTATACATACTGGAAATCAATTTTAAAGCTATTGCTTCCTATAAAATATTAATACAACAATTTTCTATCTGATAAATATGTCTACATTTTAATATCTGATTAGTATTTTAATAATTTTGCTTTTTGGGCAATCTTACTTAGAGTGAGTGAGTTTGTAATATTATCTAACAATCCAAGGAATTGTGGTCATGTCTCTTAACTCAGGACTAGACCATTCTTCCTCTGATAGACAAGGAAAACTGTAATACTATAAAAATTAGTGCCTTCCAATCCAAGTTCCCACTCCTCCCCCTGATTCAAGTCCCTCCTCTGTGTTCCCCAACCCCTCCTAATCCACTTTTCGGAGAAGGTAAAACTTCCCATGAGGAGTCAGCAATGTCTGGCACATGACTTTCAGGCAGGACCAAGGACCTTTCCCCTGTATTTAGGCTGAACAAAGTATTCCTCCAAAGGGAATTGGCTCCAAAAAACTAGTTCATGCACTAGGTATTGATCTTGGTACCATTGTCTGGGACCCCACTGACTACCCAAGCAACACAACTGTCACCTACATTTAGAGGGTCTAGTTTAGTCTTATGTATGTTCCACTGTTTTCAGTCTGGAGTTGGTGAGCACTCACTAGCTCTAGTCAGCTGTTTCTGTGGGTATCCCCATCATGGTCTCTATCCAGATGACAGACAGATTATGCTGGAGAGTTTGCAGAGTAAGGGAAACACTTCTCATTGTTGATGGGAGTGAGAACTTACACAGTCATTTTGCAAATCATCATGGCGGTTTTGTAGAAAATATGGAATCAATCTATGTCAGGCCCAAGAATACTACTCTTGGGCATATACCCAAAGGATGTATACTTGTATACCACAAGGTCATCTGCTCAACTCTATTCATAGCAACATTATTTGTAGTACACAGAACCTGGAAGCAACCTAAATGCCTGTCAAATGAAGAATGGATGAAGAAAATGTGGTAGATGCACACAGTGGTACATTACTCAGCAGTAAAAAGCAATAGCATCTTTAAATTTGCAAGAAAAAGGATGTAATTTAAAAAAAAGCATTCAGAGTGAGGTAACATAGACCCAGAAAGACAAGCATGGTATGTATTCACTTATAAGTGGATATTAGGTGTAATGAAAAAGATAATCAGAATAGTCTACTACCCCAGAGAAGCAAGGTAAAAGGGAGAACCCTAAGGGATACATATATGATCCTCCTGGAATGGGGAAAAGGACAAGATTTCCTAAGTAAATTGGGAGCATGGGGGTAGTAGAAAGGAAAACAGAATGGCCATAGAAAGGGAGAAGAGGGGAAAAGAACAGAAGGGAACTGGATGGTGAGATGGGGGAAAACAGAGAAGGAGATCAAGAAAAGAGATATCTTGATTGAAAGAGCTTTGATGGTTTAGCAAGAAAACTGGCACTAGGGAAATTATCAGGAATCCACAAGGACACATGCAGTAATGGAGAGGGTGCCTTAACTGGTCTTCCCCTGTAATCAGATTGATCACTACCTTAATTGTCATTACAGAACTTTCACCCAGTAACTAATGGAAGCAGATGCAGAGATCCACAGCTAAGCACTGGGCCAAGTCCCAGAGTCCTGTAGAAGAGAGGCAGGAGAGACACTATGAGCATAGGAGTATACACAATTTTAAATTGTCATATTCTACAATCTTGCTGAATTCATTCATTGTATCAATTAATTACTGTTTGGAATTTTTAGTATTTTCTGAACAAATATTTATTCTATCTTCCATTTTAAGGGTTCTACGATTTTTAATTCTTAAATCCTTTTTTTGAATTTATACATTGTCTATGACTTCAAGTACAATGAATAGAAATATGAGAAATGAATTTTTACCTTACACTGAATCCCAACGGAAAGGTATAATAATTTAGGCAACTTCGTGTATTTCCTCTAAGCTTATAAACATATGTGTAAAAATTTCCATATTTTGTTATAATCTATAGTGTTATTAAAAATACTGGTATATCATCACCTAATTACTTTATTATTTTCTATTTCACTGATCAGAGTAATTGACATTTTATCAAGTTCATTCAAAATATAATCAAAACACTGCAAAGATTCCAGGGTTAATTTACTTATAATAATCATTAATTTTATTTATTTATTTTTTTTATTAAAGATTTCTGTCTCTTCCCCACCTCCGCCTCCCCTTTCCCTCCCCCTCCCCCAATCAAGTCCCCCGTCCCTCGTAAGCCCAAAGAGCAGTCAGGGTTGCCTGCCCTGTGGTAAGTCCAAGGACCACACCTCCATCCAGGTCTAGTAAGGTGATCATCCAAACTGCCTAGGCTCCCACAAAGCCAATAGATGCAGTAGGATCAAAAACCCATTGCCATTGTTCTTGAGGTCTCAGTAGTCCTCATTGTCCACTATGTTCAGCGAGACCGGTTTTATCCCAGGCTTTTTCAGACCCAGGCCAGCTGGCCTTGGTGAGTTCCCAATAGAACATCCCCATTGTCTCATTGTGTGGGTGTACCTCTCGCGGTCCTGAGTTCCTTGCTCGTGCTCTCTCTCCTTCTGCTCCTGATTTGGACCTTGAGATTTCAGTCCGATGCTCCAATGAGGGTCTCTGTCTCTGACTCTGTCTCCTTTCATCGCCTGATGAAGGTTAATATTCAGGAGGATGCCTATATGTTTTTCTTTGGGTTCTCCTTCTTATTTAGCTTCTCTTAGAACCTGAGTTATAGGCTCAATGTCCTTTATTTATGGCTAGAAACCAAATATGAGTGAGTACATCCCATGTTCCTCTTTTTGGGTCTGGCTTACCTCACTCAGGATAGTGTTTTCTATTTCCATCCATTTGCCTGCAAACTTCAAGAAGTCCTTGTTTTTTACTGCGGAGTAATACTCACTGACTGGGAGAAAATCATCACCAACCCTGCAACGGACAAAGATCTGATCTCCAAAATATATAAAGAACTCAAGAAACTAGACCGTAAAAGGCTAATCAACCCAATCAGAAAATGGGGCACTGAGCTGAACAGAGATCTCTCAACAGAAGAAGTTCAAATGGCCAAAAGACACCTAAGGTCATGCTCAACTTCCTTGGCGATCAGGGAAATGCAAATCAAGACAACTTTAAGATATCATCTTACACCTGTCAGAATGGCTAAAATCATAAACACCAATGATAGCCTTTGCTGGAAAGGTTGTGGAGAAAGGGGTACACTCATCCATTGCTGGTGGGAATGCAAACTTGTGCAACCACTCTGGAAAGCAGTGTGGAAGTTTCTCAGGAAATTCGGGATCAACCTACCCCTGGACCCAGCAATACCACTCTTGGGAATATACCCAAGAGAGGCCTTATCATACAACAAAAGTATATGCTCTACTATGTTCATAGCAGCATTGTTTGTAATAGCCAGAACCTGGAAACAACCTAGATGCCCTTCAATTGAAGAATGGATGAAGAAAGTATGGAATAATCATTAATTTTATGTGTAGATATTGTCAACTCCAATAATGAGCTTTTTGCCAAATGCTACCATAGTTGTGTTTGTGAAATTTTTCTTAGATAAAATTATAATTTATGTCACTAGGTTTTTAATGAAGTAAATTGTTATCTGTAGTTCAAGGTCTTTCTTCAGTCAACTTAAAGTATTAAGAGAAAATAGGTTAAATTCTGCCTCTAAATACCCTTGGAACTCTTCAGCTCCAAATATCAACCATCTCAGTGCTTCTCTGGCTACTCAACCAACATAACCTGTCAAACATGTAATTAACAACCTTTATATATGTCCTTTTGAAGCCAGTTCTTCAAAATAAATTCATACCCCCCACACAATTGTTTCTATCTCTGGGAATCCCTAAAACATGATTCACCTATTAGTCTATTTTCTATTTCATTGATTTCTCATTCTATTTCATTGATTTATCTACCAGAATTTGTTCCATTGGCTTATTTGAATTTTAATTATTTCTAGCTCATTATTACCCCATTTATTAAAATATAACTGGAAAATAAATAAGAATAAGAACAATTTTAATACATGTGTTCTCTATGAAGAATATACATAATAAAGATAATGAACATCTCTGTGATTTGCTTTTTATGTTACCAGTCAATGTATGTAATAAGAATACTTCAGTCCTCCCCTGTAAGCAATTTTGGCATGTATAGTATTGTTAACTATTCTAAAAATGAGGAATCTTTTCTCTGCCATGCTCTGCCATGCTCTAGCTCACGTACCCACAATGTGAGCAAATGTTTTGATTTCATTTGTATTTTAATAAATAAAGCTTGCCTGAAAATCAGAGAATAAAACAGCTGCCCTGATCAGCTTACAGATGAGGTGTGGTGACACACAGATTTAATACCAGTAACCAAATTAATTTGCCATAGAAACCAGGCAATGATGGTACATACCATTAATCCCAGCCCTAGAGAGGAATATAAGGCAGGAGTAGACAGCTCTCAAACACAGTCTCATTCTAAAGATTCCTAGAGGCAGGATTTATAAGAGCAAAGAGATGGATATTAGGGTTCATCCTAAAGATTAGAAAAGTAAAACAGTCAGTCATTGGCTCTTACCTGTACGTCATTCTGAAATGGAGATCCTGCCTCCCAGAATCCTTTCAATGAGACTGACTAATCTTCGGGAAAGCTTATTTATTAAAATACAAATGAAAGATTAACTACAATAAGAGATCTGGCTCTTACACTTCTTCAGGCTTCACCCAAGTCATACTAACCCAGGAGTCCTACCTCCACACCAGACCTAATAAGAGACCTGGTTGTGTCATTTCATAATATCCTGCTGCAGGATCCACATTGCCAAGTCATATTTTATTGCACTTTATGAATCTAATTTAAAGTAAAAACACTAAGTATAATCAACTGTCATTTTGTGAAGTAATGAATATTCTTCTCTCCTTAATTTATCCTGTCAAAAAGATTATTGTTTTACTACATAGTTGTTATAAAGCAAGAGTGAGAACTTCGGCCAATTGGCAAAAACATTGTCCAATTGAAGCATGGGTGTTATATAGAGCTATACTCAGGTAAAATTTAATATAACATAATCCACAGAGATAAACATATGAGTTTGCTCAATAAATGTTAAGTTAAACTTTATTAAAGCCATAGAAGAGTAGTTCAACGACATTCCGATATACAAAGAGCATTGGTTTTCAGATTTAAGATGAAAGATTCACAATGTTTTCATGGTTGGTCAGTAAATTATCATTTCTCTTTAACATGTTAAATTATATCAATATAGGGAAATTAATACAGACTTTTATTTGCTGATTTACAGTCTATTTCATACAGTTACTCTCATTATTTGAAGTAATTAGTTTACATTCTGGGTTTAGAGATTTCCTTTGAGACCAAGGTGGTTGCTTATGAACCTTTTCATAGCATTTTTCATCTCTTTATTTCTCAGTGTATAAATAGTTGGGTTGAGGAGAGGTGTAAAAACAGAGTAAAATACAGCAAGAAATTTATCCAACCAGATAATATTGAGTGGACATACATAGATGAAAAGACAAGGCACAAAGAAGATCATCACCACTGTGATGTGGGCACTGCATGTGGACAGAGCCTTAGATGCACCAGCTTTGGAGCTCTGGCAAATAGTGATAATGATATATGTATAGGAAATGAGCAAAAGAATGAAACAGGCTATAGCTACAACTCCACAGTCTGCATTCATTAGAATATCCAGATCATGGGAATCCATGCAAGCTAGCTTGATCACCAATGGCATGTCACAGAAAAAACTATCTATTTCCTTGGGGCCACAAAAAGGCAACTCCACAATCACTAACAGGTGACTCATGGCATGAATAAAACCAATAGTCCAAGAAACCAACACCAGTCCAGAGCATCTTTTCAGGTTCATAATGGTAAAATAATGGAGTGGCTTGCAGATGGCCACATAGCGGTCATAGGCCATTGCCACTAACAGCATCATCTCTCCTCCAGCAATGCAATGGGCAAAAAAAATCTGGGACATGCAGCCTGAAAAGGAAATGGTCTTGTTTTCCCTGAGAAAGTCTGATATCATCTTAGGAGTGGTGTTTGAGGAAAGACACGTGTCAATAAAGGACAGGTTAGCCAACAAGAAATACATGGGAGAAAGGAGATGGCGGTCAGTGGTGATTAAGACCATGATAACAGTATTTCCAAAAACAATAAAGAGATAAAGTGTCAAGAACACCACAAAGAGTAAAGCCTGGACACTCTGTGACTGTGCAAGTCCCCAAAGTATAAATTCTGACACCACAGACTGATTGCCTCGATCCATTTTTCTCAGTGTATCATAAGAAATGACCTGCAATAAAAGAAAGATTATGAAATAATCATATGAGTGAAATAACTTTTTTGTAGAATTTACATTTACTTTGAAACTTAATGGAATATAAGTGCATTAATGTAAAGAGAATTCTAAACCAAATATTTTGACTGCTGCCCAAATTGAGATAAAGTGCAAAGGTGCCAAGAGCAACAACTCAAGGAGAGAAACATCAGTTGTGACTGTAATACACCTGCTCTCTCATGAAATTCCCCTAGAGGAGAGCGGTGAGGAAGCAGAATAGCAATGTGAGAAACCAAATAATGAGTGCATGGTTTCTTTTTGAAATTTTTCACTAGCACTGATGACATTCCACAAAGAAAATAAGTAATAAATTTGGAAACTGGAGAGGAGTTAGACTGAATATCAGTGAAAATGGTCTGAGAAGACACTGCCATTGTCGTCACGATGCATAATGATTTTATTGGACATCAGCAGATTTTTTCTGTGATATTGTTAATTAAAATTTTAGCTTAAGCATATAATATAAATTGTTGGAAAACCCCAGTGAGGAAGCATATAGAACAGAACACCATATTAGATATACACAGATATCAGATTGAAATATACAAACCAGGTTTACAGTTGTTCATGTACAAATACATATTACAACATTTGCTTAAATTAACTGATTAAAAAATACCACTACAAATACCTGTAGAGATGTATTGAGTGAAAAGCATGGCAAAGAGTATTTAGACCTGAACTCTAAAAGTCACAGTTATTTCAGACTTAGTGGTTAAAAAATAGTAATTTTAAATTGCATAAAAATCTTTAGAGCTGTGAGATTTTGAAAAATTCTATTTGCCTCACATGAATAATATATTATCTGCACTAATCAATCATTAGTATATTTCCTCATTATACTTCTTACTGATCATCTTTCTTTTAAAGAACAGAATAAATTACATAAACATGGTAGCAAAGTAGTCCTTTGGCTGTCAGCTTTAGCTGAGTATGACATTGTACTTTCAGTGAGCAGCAATTATTCACCTTAAAGTACAAATAAGTTGCTTATACTGATCTAATAGACAATACTCATGCTAGATGGTGGACAATAATTGCCCAATTCCATTTCCCTTCAGTAACTCTCTTGTTGCTTTTCAACTTATGGGTCTTATTTTAATTTTTCCTAGAACAGGTGAACAATGAAATAATTGATGACATAATCAGAATTATTTTACTTAACTGTTTTCTACCAACTGAGAAGGGTAGAATAAGGATGAAAAATCAGAAAGTTCTGAAGACACCAAGTAACACATCCATCTGCTACAGCAGCGTGATTGCAGATAAGTAAATACATGCACCTAACAAAAAATTAGCGAATATCTAAGGAAAAGATGCTGATTATACAACATAGAGTTTATGTTCCTTGATTTTTTTTATTATTTCACATCTCAAGAAGTTCCAGGACAACCTGAACTTTTGGGGGTTTTATTATTTTTTTAGCTTTTAGATTATAATGTAATTATAACATTTCTACATTTATTTCTTTTCTCCAATTTTTCCCATATACTGTTCCTCATTTCCTTTCAAATTCAAGAGGAGAACAGAGCCCTCTAAATCAACTAAACAAAACATGTTTGAACCAACAAGCATGCAGGCTACATAGGTCTATGCTATGTTTTCTGCATATAGTATAGCTTTCGGTTTAGTACTTTGAAGAGACTCCTGAATAGATCAATGAGTGGGTCTCTGATACCTGTGCCTTATCTTGGGGATTTTTGAATTTTCTGTTGATTTGTTTTGTTTACTATTAATGTGATGGTTTTTGTTTTGTCTTACTGTATTTATTTCATGATGGTTTGTTGTTATTTCTTAGAAACCTGTTGTTTTCTAGTGGGAGACTTAAAGCAAGTAGATCCAGTTGAGAGAAGAGGTGTAGAGGAACTATGAGAAGTAGAGGGAGGGGAAGCTGTATTTAGACTATATTGTATTAGAAGAAAATCTATGTTTAATAAAAGGGGTAGAAAAGAAATTCATTTTCTTTTTTCATTGTTTATATATACAAACTATTCTGTTTGTATAAAGTTACTTGCAACTAAAATTTCAGAACTGACAATTGGTATTGGATAGCCAATTGATGTGTTTTTCTGGGGTATCCTTCTTGCACTCCCAGGATTTCTTAGTTGTCTGTGGTTCTTTGCATAGGATTGAGGACTCCAGGGCTTTTTCCATCCACAATAGTATGGCTATTGATATTGGATTGCTGAGAGAAAGCATTCATTTGTATCAGTCTGTCCTTTGTGACCTCTGCTCCAAAGTAGAACCAAGTCTCAAGTAATGCAGTTTAAATAGTCTCTTCTAGTATTTTAGATGTATAATACCTGTGTGAAAAGAAAGTATCTTACAGCGACTTTTGATATATAGGAGCAACCATGGTTTAACAGACCTGCTTTAATGATGCTGCTCAGTCTGTTTAATTCCATGTGTTGAATGAGAAGCTAGGAAAATGATACCAGATATTACAATAGCTTAAAGAATGTTACACATAAAATTTAATAGTGCATTATGAATATATATAATAAAATATAAACACAGCAATTATTGAGCCTTTCTAGTATCAGGGGTAGAATTGTTTCCTAAAATCATATTTATAGTGTGTCTTGAAACAATAGTGTTTACAAAGTTATGGCCAATATAATTTTAATGTTAATCTGTACTTTTAAGTTATGTTTAAAATATGCATGTTCATATATATGTGCACATATTCGTATATATGTACATATGTATTCATATCTGAACATGTTTATGTATTTATATATATATACCTTTTATATTCACACATTTTAGATATGCAAAAGGACACATGCATATATGTGTGCTCATACATATACATATATTTTTTAAATCATCTTTCTTTAAAATAATTGTTACTTACATTTTTTCTAAGTTGACATATACCTATTTTGTATCTATGAAACATAAAAATGAAAAAGCATATTCAACATGCAAATTGCTTTTAGAAACATGACAACCATTTCACCTTTCACTTCTCTTGCCTAGGATCTATCAGTATTTTCAAAGAGGATCTCTGTAATTCTTGAATCTAACATAATAGCAGTTCTTCTAGAAAATCTAATGTTGACTTATTTATAATAAATATAAAAAATTAATGAGCGGAAGCGAACTGAATAATCTTTTTCTATGCTCAGAAGCAAACTAATAATTTCTTCTATTTTTCATTCTTTCTGTATTGATCAGTCTTCTATCAAAGTGATAAACCTTACAATAGTCTCAGTATTCACAATTCTATAAATATTTATAGTTCTAGTCATAATTACACAATATGAGAGATACCATATGAGAGACACTAGTTACTGAATGGTGGCTTTTTGCTGTTTTCTAACAGATTGCTTGGCTAGAAGATTGATTGTTTCTATGATATGTTATTGTTTTGCTTTATTAATTGGTTTTCTTTGTTTGTATGTATATTTTTCTATTTAAATATATTTTAATTGAAGTAGAATTTCATCATTTTACCTCTCTTTTCTTCCTCAAACTACTATCATATACTATTCTCACATACTGTACCCACATTACCCCTTAAGTGAATAACCTCTTTTTCCTTGATTCTTATTGCTATGTATCTGTCTGTATGCATGCATATACATATGTTTGGATCGATGGATGTGTATACACAAATGCACATGAATTTAATTTGCTGAATCCATTTTTGTTTTTGCATGCTTTCAGGACGGACTTCTCCACATTTAACAATAATTTAGGAGGCTAATTAATGGAAAAGACTAATTTTTCTTCTATCACACAATATTTGGCAGAATATTTTAAACTTATTTCCAAAATCATCACTTAAGTTTCTTCGTTTCTACTCCTCATTCTACTCTGAAAGCTACCTTATCTAATATGCAATTTTTGGATTAAAATATTTTACATGGTTAGTTAAATGGAATATTTGTACTTCTCTTATTGGTTATCAGACAAAGAATGATGATTTCCTGATGTGGACAAGAGCATACTTGAAAATGAAGATTTGAAAACATAGTAACTGGACTTTACAGGCAGCAGAGGAAAAAAACTATTCAACTAAAACAAAGTGGGTATTGGTTAAAAGAGATAACTGGAAAATTTAAAGAATTAACTTACAGAAGGGTGTCACAGTGATGAGTTTTCAAACTCACAGTTTTGTTTTGGCTCATATTTTCTGCCCGTCTGATGTGTGCTTATGAAGTTATTCATGTTATGTGGAGATAACCTCCCCCTCAGCTTGACCTGTCATCACTTTCTGAATTTGCCCCATGGGTCTAATTTGCCTGTGTGTTTCTGACCAAACTGAGTACCATGGAAACAATTATCTTAGAAATCCCTTAGGTATTTCTCTGTTAAGAGTGATACCATGTATTCCATTTTTTGTGAAAATAGAAGAAGAGACAAATAAAGCCTCCTTATGTCATACCAGCATTGGTAATGTTAAACAACTTTTCAAAATTATTCACTTCAATATAAGAACTAAAGAAAAACTTTCTGTTGCCTCATCCCTTACTGAATGTATATAATCAAAGTGGTTAATTTTTTTGGAGTTATGAGACCATCTGATATAAAATGTGATCTATAGGTAGAATAAAAAAAGAAACAAAAAAACCTATACTCTAAACATAAGTCCCTAATGTATGGCAAATCTGAGTAAGATCATGGTATTTTGACTAATGAATTTCAATGTGCTAACTGTATGTGATATTTGCAGTTATGAGTTGAATGCAGTCACTATTATCTCAGTGGAATACAAACACTTGTATTTATTTTTAAAAATTAGGGAGGATACCTCTCTATACAATTTTACTTGACTTGGGGTTTTAATAAATTCAGCTGATCCTAAATAAACTTTCTACATATGGGTATTTTGAATCAACATATCTAAATTGCAATCATCAGTGATTACAGTACAAACTTCCATGTTATTTTGGTTGTAAAAATGGACATATATGTGTGGAATTTATCAGTATCTTTTTGCAGATGAGATAACCCTAAATATTAATAGATATCTCTTATGGAAACTTTGTGAATCCAGTGAAAAATATTGGTTTATATAAAGCAATAAATATGTAAGTTAAAGAGACAATATTCTTGTGTACTTGAAGATACAAAAGAAGGAAAAGCAACACTATTACAGCTTTTGTATTTTCTTTCCTGCTGGGTTTTACAATGCATATGTATATTGTCAAAAATCAGGTGTTCACAGGTGTGTAAATTGATATCTGGGTCTTCAATTCAATTCCAGCCATCCTCCTGTCTCTTTTCATGCCAATACCAGGCTGTATTTATTACTGTAGCTCTATAGTAGAGTTTGTAGTAGGGATTGTGATGCTTCCAGAAGTTCCTTTATTATACAGAATTGTTTTGGCTATTCTGAACTTTTGTTTATCATAAGAAGTTGATTATTGTCTATCAAAGTCTGTGAAAAATTATGCTGGACATAGTAAATTGCTTTTGGTAAGATTGCCATTTTTACAATGTTAATTTTATCTACCTAAGAGCATGGGAGATCTTTCCATTTTCTTGCGTCTTTTTTTAATTTCTTTCTTAAAAGATTTAAAGTTTTTGCCATACAGGTTTTTCACCTGTTAGGTTAAAGTTACCCCATTATATTTTATGTTATTTGTGGCTGTTGTGAAGGGTGATGTTTCTCTGATTTCTTTCTCAGTCCATTTATCCTCTGATTAAAGGAGAGCTGTAGATTTTTTTGAGTTAATCTTGTGTCCTGGTACATTATTCAAGGTGTTTATGAATTGTAGGAGTTCCCTGGTAGGATTTTTAACTTCACTTATGTATGCTATCATATCGTCAGGAAATAGTGGGGGTTTGACTTCTTCTTTTCCATTTTGCAATCCCTTGATCTCCTTCCGTTGTATTGTAGCTCTAGCTAGAACTTTGAGTACTATGTTGAATATACAGGGAGAGAGTGAACAACCTTGTTTTGTTCCTGATTTCAGTAGGATCTCTTTGAGTTTTTCTCCGTTCAGTTTGACGTTGGGTGTTTACTTGTAGACTGACTGACTTTATTATGTTTAAGTATGTTCCTTGTATCCCTGATATCTCTAAGAATTTTTATCATAAATGTTTGTTAAGTTTTATTAAAGCCTTTTTCGGTACTTAATGAGATAATCATGTGGGTTTTTTTCTTTCAGTTTTTTTATATGGTGGACTATATTGACAAATTTTCCATGTGTTGAGCCATGAATCTCCGGGATGAAGCTTACTTGATCATGGTAGATGATTTTTTTATGTGTTCTTGGATTTGGTTTGCCAGTATTTTATTGAGAATTTTTGTATCATGAGTGAGGTTAGTCTGTAATTCTCTTTCTTAGTATTGGATTTGTATGGTTTGGGTATAGGGTAACTGTGGCCTGCTAAAAAGTGTTTGACAATGTTGCTTCTTTTTCTATTATGTGGAACAAAATGAGTGTTGGTATTAGATCTTCTTTGAAAATATAATTCTGTGCTCAAACCATCTGATTCTGGGCTTCTTTTGCTTGGGATACTTTTGATGACTGTTTCTATTTCCTTGGCATTTATAGATGTATTTAATTCATTTGGCTGGTCTTGATTTAATTTTGGTAAGAAATATTTATCCAGCAAATCGTTCATTTCTTTATGTTTTCCAATTTTGCGAAATACAGGTTTTTCAGTTATAACCTGATGATTCTCTGAGTTTCTTTCCTGTCTGTTGTTATGT
This sequence comes from Neodon shergylaensis, assembly GCA_025134845.1. Taxonomy (NCBI): domain Eukaryota; kingdom Metazoa; phylum Chordata; class Mammalia; order Rodentia; family Cricetidae; genus Neodon; species Neodon shergylaensis. The sequence goes on from JABTXL010003485.1 coordinate 7,335,190, forward strand.
TTACCTTTTCATTTCTGATTTTGTTAATTTAGACATTTACTTTCTGCCTTTTCATTAGTTTGGATAAGGGTTTGTCTGTTTTGTTGATTTTCTCAGGGAACCACTTTGCCTCATTAATTTTGTTGATTTCAGCTCAATTCAATTTTTGCTTGTCATCTAGTACTGAGTGAGTATGCTTCTATTTGTTTTAGAGATTTCTAGTGTTCTGTTAACTCATTAATGTGGGATTTTTTTTCAGATTTTTTTTTAACGTAGGCATTTAGTGCTATGAATTTTTCTCTTAACACTCCTTTCATTGTCCCATTTTTGGGTATGTTGTGCTGTCATTTTCTTTGGATTTTAGGAAGTCTTTAATAGATTTCTTTATTTCTTCATTGACCCATTGGTGATTTGGGTGAGCATTGTTCAATTTCCATGTATTTGTGGGATTTCTAAAATTAGTGTTGTTGTTAAATTCTAACTTTAAGTCATGGTTATCTGATAAGATACATGGTTCCTTCCATTTTTTAAAATCTGTTAAAGTTTGCTTTGTTACAGAGTATGCAGTCAGTTTTTGAGAAGGTTCCATAAGGTGCTGAGAAAAAGGTGTACTCTTTTATGTTTGAATGAAATCTTCTATAGATGTCTGTTGAGTCTATTTGCATCACAACATCTGTCAGTTTCCTGATTCTTCATTTAGTTTCTGCCTGACAGACCTGTACAGTTGTGGGAGTGAGGGGGCGGGGTGTTGAAGTCTCCCACTATTAGTGTGTGGGGTTATTGTGTGATTTAAGCTTTAGTAATGCTTCTTTTACATATGAGAGTGCCCTTGGATTGGGGGCATAGATGTTTAGAATTGAGAATTTCTTTTAATGGAGTTTTCTTGTGACAAATATAAAATATCCTTCTCTGTCTCTTTTACTTTAAAGTTTATTTTGTTATATATTAGGATAGCTATATCAGCTTATTTCTTATTTCCACTTGATCAGAAAAAAATTTCCCAACCGTTTCCTCTGAGGTAGTGTCTGTATTTGAGGTTGAGGTGTCTTTTTGTATGCAGCAGAAGAATGTATTCTACTTTCATAACAAATCTATTAGCCTGTGTCTTTTTATAGATGAGTTGAGTCCATTTATAGTAAGTGACATTAATGGCCAGTGATTGCTATATTCTTTGCTTTACAGATAGTATCCACTTATGAGTGAGTACATACCATGTTCTTCTTTCTGGGTTTTGGTTACCTCACTGAAAATGTTTTTTTTTTCTGGTTCCATCCATTTGCATACACATTTCAAGATGTCATTGTCTTTCACCACTGAATAGTACTCCAATGTGTGAATATGCTACATTTTCTTCATCCATTCTTCAATTGAGGGGCGTCTAGGTTTTTTCCATTTTCTGGCTAGTACAAAAAATTCTGCTATAAATATAGTTGAAAAAAGTGTCCTAGAAGTATTAATGAACATCTTTTGGGGTTCTTCCCAAGAGTGGTATTGCTGGGTCCTGAGGTAAGTTGATTCCCAATTTCCTGAGTAACTGTCATAATGATTTCCAGAGCGGTTGTAAGAGTTTGCACCCCACCAGCAATGGAGGAGTGTTCCCCTTCCTCCACATCCTCTCCAGCATAAGCTATCCTTGGTGTTCTTGATCTTAGCCATCTGACTGGTGTAAAGATATCTCAGAGTCATTTTGATTTGCATTTCCCTAATGGCTAAGGATGTTGAACATTTCCTTAAGTGTCTTGTGGCCAGTTGAGACTCTTCAGTTGAGAGGTCTCTGTTTAGTTCTGTACCCCATTTTTCATTGGATTATTTGAAATTTTTATATCTAATTTCTTGAGCCCTTTATATATTTTGGAGATCAGTTCTCTGATGTGTGGTTAGTGAAGGTCTTTTCCCATTAAGTAGGCTGCCTTTTTGTCTTATTGACTGTGTCCATTGATTTACAGAAGTTTTTCAATTTCAGGAGGTCCCATTTATTTATTGTTGCTCTCAGTGTCTGTGCTACTGGTGTTATATTTAGGAAGTGGTCTCCTGTGTCCATGCATTGAAAGCTACATCCCACTTTTTCTTTTATCAAGTTCAGTGTAGTCAGATTTACATTGAGGTCTTTAATCCATGTGAACTTGACTTTTGTACATGGGGATAAATATGGATCTATGTTTTTATTTTTCTACATGTTGACATCCAGTTATGATAGCACCATTTGTTGAAGATGCTATTTTTTCCACTGTATAGTTTCAGCTTATTTGTCAAAAATTGGGAATTCATCGGTGTGTGGATTAATATCCAGACCTACAATTTGATTTCATTGGTCTGCCTGTTTTTATGCCATTACCAAGCTTTTTTCATTACTGTAGCTCTATAATAGAGCTTGATGTCAGCGATGGTGAGGCCTCTGGAAGTTCCTTTATTGTACAGGATTGTCTTGGCTATTCTGGGTTTTTTATTTTTCCACATGAAATTGATTATTGTTCTTTCAAGGTTTGTGAAGAAATGTGTTAAGATTTTGATTGAGATTGCATTAAATCTATAGACTGCTTTTAGTACGATTGTTATTCTTATGTTGATACTACCTATCCAAGAACATGGCAAATATTTAAATTTTCTGGTATCTCCTTCAGTTTCTTTCTTCAAAGACTCAAAGTTCTTATTGAACAGGTCAAAAAGACAGGTAACACTTCTTTGATTAGTGGTAACCCAAAAGATTTTATGTTGTTTGTAGATATTGTGAAGGGTAATGTTTCTCTGATTTCTTTATCGAATTATTTATTATTTGTATATAGAAGAGATTATAATTTTTTGAGCTGATCTCATATTCTGCTACATTACTGAAGGTGTTTGTCAGCTGTAGGAGTTCCCTAGTAAAGCTTTTTGGGTCACTTATGTATGCTGTCATATCATCTGCAAATAACAAAAGTTTGACATCTTCCTTTCCTATTTGAACCCCTTTGATCCTTTTTTCTTGTCCAATTGCCCTAACAAGAACATCATGAACTATGTTGAGTAGATACGGAGAGAGTCGAAAGCCTTGTCTTGTTCCTGATTTTAGTGGAATTGCATTGAATTTCTCTACATTTAATATTATGTTGTCTGTCAACTTGCTCTGTATTGCTTTTATTATCTTTAGATTTGTTCCTTGTATTCCTGATCTCTCAAAGACCTTAATCATGAAAGGGTTTTGAATTTTGTCAAATGAATTTTCACCATATAATGAGATGATCATTCAGTTTATTTATGTAGTGCATTACACTGCTAGATTTTCTTATGTTGAACCATCCCTGTATCTCTGGAAAAAAAGCTTACTTGGTCATGGTGGATATTTTTTCTGATTTGTTCTTGGATTCAGTTTGCCAATAATTTATGGAGAAGTTTTGCATCTATGTTTATGGATTATATTGGTCAATAATTCTCTTTCTTGATTGAGTTTTTCTGTAGTTTCAGTATCAGGGTAATTGTAGCCTCATAAAAGAATTTGGAAATATTCCTTCTGGGACACTTTGGGGAATATAGGTATTAGCTCTTCTTAGAAGTTCTAGTAGAATTCTGCCTGAAACCATTTGGTTCAGGACTTTTTTTTTTGGTTGGAAAGCTATTGATGACTGCTTTATATTTCTTAAAATTTATGTCTGTTTAAACTGTTTACCTGGTCTTGATTTAATTTTGGTATGTGGTACCTATCTGTAAAATTTTCTGTTTCTTTTACATTTTCCAGTTTTGTGGAGCACAGGTTTTTGTAGTATAATGTAATGATTCCCTGTATTTCCTCAGTGTCTGTTCTTATGTCCCCCTTTTCATTTATAATTTTGTTAATTTGATGTTCTATCTTTGTCTTTTGATTAATTTTGATATATTGATGATTTTCTCAAAGAACCAGCTTGTTGTGTCATTGATTCTTTGTATTCTTACTTTGTTTCTATTTTTGATTTCAGCCCTCAATATGATTATTTACTGTCATCCATTTCTCCTGGGTGAGTCTGCTTTTTTGTTCTAAAGTTTTCAGGTGTGCTGTTACATCACTAATATGATATTTCTCAACTTTCTTTATGTAAGCACTGCATTCATAGTTTCCGATATATTTTGATACATTGTGCTTTCATTTTCATTGAATTCAAGGAAATTTTTAATTTCTTTATTTTTCATTACTTGTCATATGGGTTTTTCAAGAGCAGTGTTCAATTTCCATGAATTTGTAGGCTTTTTAAATTAGTATTGCTAAATTCTAACTTTAAACCATCGTAATCCAATAAGATATATGGGTTACTCTATTGTGTGTGTGTATGTGTGTGTGTGTGTGTGTGTGTTGAGGTTTGTTTGATACCAAGTATGTGGTTAATTTTAGAGAAATTTCCATGAGGTGCTGAGAAGAAAGTACATTCTTATTTTCCTAATTTTTTATTGCTCTATAAATAATACCATTCAAAATTTCCACTTCCTCTCCTCCTGCCACTTCCCTCTGGCTCCCGCCCTTACCCTCTTCCCTCCTTCTCCAGTCCTAAGAGAGGGCAGGGTACCCTGCTTTGTGGGAAGTCCAAGGCCCTCTCCCCTTCATTCAGGCTTAAGAAGGTATTCATCCAAATAGAATAGGATTCCAAAAAGCCAATACATGCATTAGAGCCAAATCGCAGAGCCATTATTATTGGCTTCACAGGTCTGCCCCAATTGTCAGCCACATTTAGAGGATTCAGTTTGATCCCATGCTTGTTCAGTCCCAATACATTCATATTTGGTGAGCTCCCATTAGCTCAGGCACACTGTCTCAGTGGTGGACCAACCCCTTGTGGTCCTGACTTCCTTGTTCATATTCTCCCTCATTCTGCTCTTCAACTGAACCTTGGGAGCTCAGTCCAGTGCTCCCATGTGAGTACCTGTCTATATCTCCATCTGTTGCTGGACGAAATTTCTATGGTGATATTCAAGATACTCATCAGTCTGACTGCGGGTCAAGGCCAGTTCAGGCACCCTCTCCTCCACTGCCCAAGGTCCTAGCTACGGACATCCCCGTGAACACCTGGGAACCCTTCTAGAGTCAAGCCTCTTGCCAACCCCAAAATGGCTCCCTTAATTAAGATATCTTCTTCCCTTCTCCCATATCCGTCCTTCCTCCATCTCAACCATCCCATTCCTCCAAGCACTTCCCAGTCCTCCCCTTCTCCCTTTTCTCTCCCCCTCTACCCTTCCCGCTACCCCACTCCCACCCCATGCTCCCAACTTTTGCCTGGCTATCTTGTCTGCTTCCAGTTTCTAGGAGGATCTATATATGTTTTTCTTTGGATTCAGCTTATTACTTAGCTTCTCTTGGATGGCAGACTATAGGCTCAATGTCCTTTGTTTATGGCTATAATCCACTAATGAGTGAGTACATACCTTAATCATATTTTTGGATCTGTGTTATCTCACTCAGTAAAGTGTTTTCTATTTTCAGCCATTTGCATGCAAAATTCAAGATGTCATTTTTTTTTACCTCTGAGTAGCACTCTAATGTGTAGATGTGCCACACCTTCTTTATCCATTCTTCCATTGAGGGACATCTAGGTTGTTTCCAGGTTCTGTCTATTACAAATAATGCTGCTATGAACATAGTTGAACAAATACTTTTGTAGTAAGATTGGGCATCTCTTGGGTATTTTCCCAAGAGTGGTATTGCTGGATCCTAAGGTTGGTTGACTCCTAATTTTCTGAGAAACCACCACACTGATTTCCAAAGTGGTTGCACAAGTTTGCATTCCCACCAGCAGTGGATGAGTGTCCCCCTTACTCCACATCCCTTCCAGCATAGGCTATCATTGGTGTTTTTGATTTTAGCCATTCTGATAGCTGTAAGATGGTATCTCAAAATTGTTTTGATTTGCAGTTTCCTGATTGCTAAGGAGGTTGAACATGACCTTAAGTGTCTTTTGACCATTTGAAATTCTTCTGTTGAGAATTTTCTGTTCAGTTCAGTATCCCATTTTTAATTGGGTTATTTAGAATTTTAATGTCTAGTTTCTTGAGTTCTTTATATATTTTGGAGATCAGACCTGTGTCTAATGTGGGGTTGGTGAAGATCTTTTCCCATTTAGTAGGATGCCTTTTTGTCTTAGTGACAGTGTCCTTTGATTTACAGAAGCTTCTCATTTTCAGGAGATCCTATTTATTCATTGTTGCTCTTATTGTCTGTGCTACTGGGGTTATGTATAGAAAATGGTCTCCTGTGCCCATGTGTTGCAAGCTGCTTCCCACTTTCTCTTCTATCAGGTTCAGTGTGGTCAGATTTATATTGAGGTCTTTATTCCATTTGGACTTGGGTAAGAAGGTACATTCTTTTGTGTTTGGATAAAATGTTCTACTGATATCTGTTAAGTACACTTGAATAATGTTCCTTGGGCAACTGAGGAGAGGGAACCTGAAATGGCCCTATCCTCTAGCCATACTGATGAATATCTTGCATATCACCATAGAACCTTCATCTGGTGATGGATGGAGATAGAGACAGAGACCCACATTGGAGCACCGGACTGAGCTCCCAAGGTCCAAATGAGGAGCAGAAGGAGGGAGAACATGAGAAGGAAGTCAGGACCGCGAGGTGTGCACACATCCACTGAGACAGTGGGGCTGATCTATTGGGAGCTCACCAAGACCAGCTGGACTGTGACTGAAAAAGCTTGGGATAAAATCGGACTCTCTGAACATGGAGGACAATGAGGGCTGATGAGAAGCCAAGGACAATGGCACTGGGTTTTGATCCTATTCATGTACTGACTTTGTGAGAGCCTAGCCTGTTTGGATGTTCACCTTCCTAGACCTGGATGTAGGGGGGAAGACCTTGGACATCCCACAGGGCAGGGAACCCTGACTGCTCTTTGGACTGGAGAGGGAGGGGTAAAGGAGTGGGGGGAGGGGGAGGAGAAGGGGAGAGGGAAATGGGAGGCGGGGAGGAGGCTGAAATTTTTTCAATTCAAAAAAAAAGAAATTTTGCATTGGGGCCTACCCATCTCTCCCATCAGTTGGTGCTGGAAGAGTCTTTGCCTCTTTGTCCAATCCTTGCAGTTGTTGTCTGTGTCTTTGGGAATGGTTCTTGGTCTGCTCTGTACTGTCACTGTCTGAGTCTCAGGGAGCCACTGAGGTCTCTCTTGGCCCTCTCTCTTGTTCTGCTCTCTTGGTCTCCTCTGTAGAATCACAACTTATGCTTCAGAACTCCTCTCTTAGTCCTCTCTGTGTAGCTGCAGCTTGTGTTTCAGCATTCCTCTGAGGTTGCTGGGGGAATAGGAGTATTTGGGGGCAGAGTGAGACTTTTAGCTATCAGGGTCTGATGAATGGGATGGGTGTGTTGGAGCAGTTTACCTGTAGGAAACTTGTCTGCTGGCTAGATAGAGAGTCTAAGGGAGGTAGTGGAGGGCCTAGAGAGTGTGGTATTCTTCTGGCTGGGTGGTCACTCTCCTCTTTGTTCTCAATGTGTAGCAGCAGGCTGTGTTTCAGAGTTTCACTGAGGTTATTGGGGGATTTGTACATGAAGTCTTAGACCACGTATAAAATTAAAAAGGAAAGCAAGGATTAAAAATTTTAGAACTTTTTAAATTGGAATATAGCATAAATAGTTGTTCATAAAGTACTAAAGAATTCAAACAGTAGTTTCTTGATACAATGAATGAATTCAACAAGATTTTAGAATATGACAATTCAAAACTATGTATACCACTTTGCTCATGTGATAACTCCTGCCTCTCTTTGACAGGACTCTGAGAGCTTGGTCCAGTGCTTAGCTGTGGATTTCTGTATTTGCTTCTATCAGTTACTGGATGAGGGCTCTGTGATAACAATAAGGGTAGTCATTAATCTGTTTATTTGGGAAGGCCAGCTAAATCACTCTGTCCACTATAGCTTAGGTCTTAGCTGGCATCATCCTTGTGTATTCCTGGTATATTTCCCCCTTCTTTTTTTTTTTAATTTTTTATTGAGAAAAAGAAGAAAAAAAAAGTTTCCGCCTCCTCCCAGCCTCCCATTTCCCTCCCCCTCCTCCCACCCTTCTCCCCCTCCCCCCACTCCTCTCCCCCTCCCTCTCCAGTCCAAAGAGCAGTCAGGGTTCGCTGCCCTGTGGAAAGTCCAAGGTCCTCCCCCCTCCATCCATGTCTAGGAAGGTGAACATCCAAACTGGCTAGGCTCCCACAAAGCCAGAACTTGAAGTAGGATCAAAACCCAGGGCCATTGTCCTTGGCTTCTCATCAGCCCCCATTGTTCGCCTTATTCAGAGAGTCCGGTTTTATCCCATGCTTCTTCCGTCACAGTCCAGCTGGCCTTGGTGAGCTCCCAATAGATCAGCCACACTGTCTCAGTGGTTGGGTGCACCCCTCGTGGTCCTGACTTCCTTCCTCATTGGGAACTCGGGAGCTCAGTCCAGTGCTCCAGTGTGGGTCTCTGTGACTATCTCCATCCATCACCAGATGAAGGTTCTATGGTGATATGCAATATATTCGTCAGCATTCCTATAGGATAGGGTCATTTCAGGTTCCCTATCCTCAGCTGCCCAAAGAACTAACTGGGGACCTCGCCTTGGGCTCCTGGGAGCCACTCTAGGTTCAAGTCTCTTGCCAACCCTAAGGCGGCTCCCTTAACTAAGAATTGTGCTTCCGTGCTCCCCTATCCAACCTTCCTTTATTCCAATCATCCTGTTTCCCCAAGTTTCCCTCATCCTCCCCTTCTCACTTTTCTCTCCCCATCCCCCATTACCCCCATCCCACCCCACCCCCAAGATCCCAAATTTTCTCCCCGGCAATTTTGTCTACTTCCCATAGCCAAGAGGATAATTATATGTTTTTCCTTGGGTTCACCTTCTTATTTAGTTTCTTTAGGTTCACCAATTATATACTCCGTGACCATTATTTATGGCTAGAAACCAATTATGAGTGAGTACATCCCATGTTCATCTTTTTGGGTCTGGGTTACCTCACTCAGGATAGTGTTTTCTATTTCCATCCATTTGCATGCAAAATTCGAGAAGTCATTGTTTTTTACCGCTGAGTAGTACTCTAATGTGTATATATTCCACACTTTCTTCATCCATTCTTCCATTGAAGGGCATCTAGGTGGTTTCCAGGTTCTGGCTATTACAAATAATACTGCTATGAACATAGGTGAACAAATGCTTTTGTCATGTGATAGGGCATCTCTTGGGTATATTCCCAAGAGTGGTATTGCTGGGTCCAGGGGTAGGTTGATCCCGAATTTCCTGAGAAACCGAAACACTGATTTCCAAAGTGGTTGCACAAGATTGCATTCCCACCAGCAAAATTCTTCACAGATCTTGAAAGGACAATAATCAACTTTATATGGAAAAACAAAAAACCCAGGATAGCCAAAACAATCCTATACAATAAAGGATCTTCTGGAGGCATTACCATCCCCGACTTCAAACTCTATTACAGAGCTACAGTAATGAAAACAGTGTGGTACTGGCATAAAAACAGAGAAGTCGATCAATAGAATCGCATAGAAGACCCAAATTTTAACCCACAAACCTATGATCACCTCATTTTCGATACAGGAGCTAAAAGTATACAATGGAGGAAAGAAAGCATCTTCAACAAATGGTGCTGGCACAACTGGATATCAACCTGTAGAAGAATGAAAATAGACCCATATCTATCACCTTGCACAAAACTCAAGTCCAAATGGATTAAAGACCTCAGTATTTCTCCTTTCTTATGGGGATGCATGTATGTCTCCCTTTAGGGTTCTCCTTGTTAACTAGCTTCTGTGGGGTTGTGTACTATATAGGGTGATTATCCTTTAGTTTAAATCTAATATCCTCTTATGAGTTAGATATCATGTTTGTATTTCTGTGTTGGATTACCTCACTCATGATAGTTTTTTTCTAGTGCAATCCACTTGCCAGAAAGAAGAACATGGTATGTACTCACTCATAGGTGGCTACTAGTTGTAAAGTGAAGGATATTGAGCCTATAGTTAATGATCCTAGAGCAATTAAGTAAGGTAAACACTAAGAAAAAATACATAGATCCACCTGGTAAGGAGAAATAGAAAAGATTTTTTGACAAAACTGGGAGCATGGGGATGAGGGAAAGGGAGGGTGGAAGGGGGAGAGAAGGGGTCTAGGAAAGAAGGAAAAGAACTTGATAGACCTGGATAGTTGAGATAGAGAAAGGACAGAGATGAGAGCAAAGAAGAAATATTTTGGTTGATGGAGCCATTATGAAGCTAGCAAGAAATATGGCACTAGAGAAATTTCCAGGAATCCACAAGGATGGCACCAGTTATGACCCTAAGCAATTGAGGAAACAGTGCCCAAACTGGCCTTGCCTTGTAGTCAGATTGATGAATATCTTAAATATCACCATAGAACCTTCATGTAGCAACTGATGGAAACAGAGACAGAGACTGCAGTGGAGCACACTGGACTGACTTCCCAGTGTCCAGTTGAAGAATGGGAAGAGTGAGAATATGAGCAAAGGGATCAAGACCATGATGGGTACAACCACTGAAACAGTTTTCCTAAGTTCATGGGAGCTCACCAAATCCAACCAGACATGGAAGGAACCAGCATAGATTCAAAGAGTCCCTCTGAATGTGTATGACAGTTGTATGGCAGGGACAGAATGTGAGCCCACTGGCAGTGGCACAAGGATTTACCCCTACTGCTAGTACTGACTTATTAGGAACCTATTATCTGGATAGATACCTTGATCAGCCTAGATATAGTAGGGAGGGCCTTGGACATTTCCCAAAGTAATGAGATTTACCCTCTCTGAGGAGTGGATGGGGGCTGAGATGAGGGGGTAGGTGTTGGGAATGGGAGGAATGGAGGGAGTGGGAACTAGAATTGGTATGTAAAATGAAAAAAAGTTAGTTTTTTCTTTAAAAATAATTATAAAAAATATCTCACCATGTGTAGTGCTGCCTTCTTCAGAACAGCCTGAATGGTCTCTCTCCTTATATCCTTCATGGTGTAATCATAGTTGAACTGGTATATGAAGGGTAGTCATAAGTACAGGATAGGATGAACCTGATTCTACATATTGCTGAGTTTCTGCCACCTACCATATGAAGCCCTGTATTCCCAGAGATGGTACCTGTGCCTCACCATGTGGATGGCCCAACCATACTCACCACTGTTGACAGCAATGATATCTGAGACAGTGTGAAAATCTTCAAAGGCCAACAACTCCAAGGAGTGTCTGTGTAAGAACTCCCCATCTACCACACAAGAGATGTTCCTGAAGACCTGAGGGGTATTAAAGGTCAATACTGAAGGTCAATCCCATAGGTACTCCTGTTCAGGCCACTCAGTTATTTCCCCAATTTTCTGAATTTATCTCAGGATGCTTATCCACCTCCCATCCCCACTCTAGAAGGGACCCTTTGCCTAGACTAGCCTATCTTGCTGTTAAATTTGCAACTAGAACAAAAAGACATGAAGATATAAAGGTAGAGAAATTTTTTAGAATATTATAGACTGACTTCCCACACTCTCTTGTCTCCCATACTCTAAGATGCATAATTCTTCCCACATTTTTAATAGCCAGAATCTCCTCTTCAGTTCTGTCCTGTGAGCAGCACAACAAGGCCTCTGACTCCACAGGTGCACATCCAGATATGTTGGTCACCATCTGTAAAAGGACCAGGCAGGAGCTGTCTCATCCTTCAAGGCAGATGGAAGAGTCCCCAATCCCAACTAAATGCCATTCATATCCCATTGTATGCTGCTATGTGTAGACTGGAGTAGGTATGAAATTGCAACTACATATCTGTTGCTCAAGGGTGATAGTCAGAAAGAACATCATACTAGTTATTTTACCTTTTTTAATCTTATGAGAGTGTATGTATATGATTATGTGTGTGTTCATATGTGAGTAAGAGCATGTGACTACCACAATTTTTATGTAAAGAATAGAAGATGATCAATGTAGGAGGTTCTACTGTTCATGTGTTGCTTGCATTGGTTAATGAATAAAGAAACTGCTTTGGGCCTGATAGGGCAGAACTTAGGTAGGCAGAGAAGACAGAACTGGTTGCTAAGAAGAAGGGCACAGTGGGAGATGCCAGGATCTCTTGCCTGAGACAGACAATGGACAGAATCTTGCTGGTAAGCCACGGTCATGTGGCATTACAGAGATTAATAGAAATGGATTAAATGGCTCAGAGGTTAAGAGCATTGCCTGCTCTTCCAAAGGTCCTGAGTTCAATTCTCAGCAACCACATGGTGGCTCACAACCATCTGTAATGGGATCTGGTGCCCTCTTCTGGCCTGCAGCATACACACAGACAGAATATTGTATACATAATAAATAAATAAATGTTTTAAAAAAAGATGTAATTTAATTCTAGACAATAAGAAACTAGAGCTAATGGCCCAAGCAGTGTTTTAATGAATATAGTTTCTGTGTAGTTATTTCAGGGGCTAAGCTAGCCAGGCAGCAGGGATAAAGAAAGGGCCCGCTCCCCTTGTAACAGATGATTTGGGGTGTCAAGCTTGCTTGACATCATGTCATTTGGTTTGTTACAGCCTGTACTAGGATACTCCACCTGGTACATTGAAGAAAAACCAAGACAGGGAGAATAAGAAGCAAGGAAAGAAGAAAATTGAAGAACCAAGATTACAGAGAAAAAGAATGCCCATTAAGAGATAGCATATTATATAACATTTTGTCTCATGGAGAAATTCTTAATGGAATCTAAGACTAAAATTCCAGGAACAACGAAGCTCCAAAAAGAAAAAAAAAACTTGGCATCAAGTCATCAGGACACAGCCCAGAGATTGCTGAACCAAGGACAGTTAGTCTTCTAACTCAAACTTCTCCTTGTTTACCAAGCCTTATTAAAGGTAACAGTATCAGCACAAGAAACCCAAAGATCAAGTTTGCAGCACAAAGGAGATTTATTTGCCCCAGCCAGACAAAAGGCAGGAAATAAGAGGGGGGCAGGAGGGAGAGATTTGTCCTGAGGGACACAAAGGAAGGCCTCTGAAAGGAAAGGGAACAGGCATGGCCTATAGGAAAATGACAGTTTATAAAGTGAAAAGGGGGAACCTCCTGTTAGGATGAAGTGTTTAATTTTAATTGTGCATGTTAATTAGGGCAGCCAAAGGGGGCTTTTCATTGCTGGAGTTAAATACTTTGGTGGATAGACCTTGTTTATCAACATCAGTAAGAGGGAGTGAACAAATAAAAGAATAAACCCCGTGGCTAGCTTTAGAAATGTAATCTAATGGTTTTTAGACGGACAGAAGGAATTGGAGAGAAGGACAAGAACTGTCAGAGCCATGTTTGCCATACTGGGGCCACCTAAAGCCCCTTCATTTGTAAGCAATTTTGAAATGTTTAAGAGACATCTGCAACTGTGCTGATTAATAGAATTGTACAAGTACTTAACAAATATGTCTCCTAAATGTCCAAGTGTGTTGATCACTGAATTGAGTACAATAGTTTTAATAATTAATCAGGCAATTTATGGACACAGTACTCATGGAGATTATATTTTAGGACATTATACAATAATAAATAATTTAATGAAGAAATTTTAGTCTCAGATAGAGATAATTTAGAAATCTCATTAAAATTTGTTGCTATGCTTTATTATTATGCTTTATTCAGGTGATTTAAAATTTAAAATAGTCCACTGCAATTTTGTGAAGCGTTAACTTTTGTTTCTACTTTGCTTCAGTTTTTCTTCCCACCACATTAGTGAACTGATAAAAAGCAAAGGTGATGACTATGGCTAATTGGCAAAGAAATTGAACAGTTTGGGGCATGTGATAGTGTATAGAATTATACTCATACAAAATACACAAAGATGGTATACACAAATTTAAACATGTGAGTTTGTTCAATAAATGTTAAGGTAAACTTTATTAAAGACGTTGAACAGTTTAATGGCATTCCTGCATACAAAAAAAAACATTCATTTTTATATTTAAGATGAAGGATTTACAATGCTTTCATGGAAGGTCAGCAAAATGTCATATTCTTTTTAACATTTTGAGTTATATATGCATAGGCAAATTATTACAAAATTTTATTTTCTGAGATTAAATCTATTTCATTCAATTTGTCTCATTATTTGAAAAAAAATCAATTTACTTTTCTAGATATTAGGAATTTCCCTTAGCACCAATGTACTTGCTTATGAATCTTGTCATAGCATTTTTCATCTCTTTATTTCTCAGTGTATAAATAGCTGGGTTTAAGAGAGGTGTAAAAACAGAGTAAAACACAGCAAGAAATTTGTCAAACCAGGTAGAGTTGAGTGGCCACACATAGATGAAGATGCAGGGGACAAAAAATATCATCACCACTGTGATGTGGGCACTGCATGTGGACAGAGCCTTAGACACACCAGATTTAGAGCTCTGGTGAACAGTGATGAGGATACATGTGTAGGAAATGAGCAACAGAGTGAAGCAGGTTACTGCCACAATCCCACAGCCAGTATTCATTAGAATACCCAAATCATGAGAATCCATGCAAGCTAGCTTGATCAACAATGGCGTGTCACAGAAATAGCTATCTATTTCACTGGGGCCACAAAAAGGCAGCTCCACAATCACCACCAGGTGACTCATGGCATGAATAAAGCCAGTAGTCCAAGAAATCAACACCAACCCAGTGCATCTTTTCAGGTTCATAATGGTGAAGTAATGAAGTGGCTTAGAGATGGCCACATAGCGGTCATAGGCCATTGCCACTAACAGCACCATCTCTCCTGCGGGAATGCAATGAGTAAAGAAGACCTGGGTCATGCAGCCAGCAAAGGAAATGGTCTTGTTCTCCCTGAGGAAGTCTGATACCATCTTAGGAGTTGTGTTTGAGGAAAGCCACATATCAACAAAGGACAGGTTGGCCAACAAGAAGTACATGGGAGAATGGAGATGGTGGTCAGTGGTAATTAAGACAATGATGGTAATATTTCCAGACATAATAAAGAGATAAAGTATTAAGAACATCACAAAGAGTAAAACCTGGACACTCTGTGACTGGGAAAGCCCAAAAAGTATAAATTCTGACACCCAAGTCTGATTGTCTCCAACCATTATGCTCACTGTTCCCCAGAAATGACCTACAAAGAAACAAAGATTTTCAACAAGTCATATGACAAATTCTATTTCCTGTGTAGACTTTGACATTCATTTAAAACTTACCTGAATAGAGATGCATAAATGTAAAGAGAAATCTAAGCCAAATATGAGTAGTACAGCTGCTCAAAGTGAGCTAATGAGCCAAGAACAACACCCCATGAAGAGAAGCATCATATGTGACTGTTATACACCTGCTCTATTATGAAATTCCTCTAGAGGAGAGCAGTGAGAAAGGACAACAAAGAAAACCTAAAAATGTGTGTCATTTCTTTTTAAAAAAATATCTAAATTTGTCACTAGCAATTCTAACATTCCATACTGAAAACAATGAGAATTATATTTGGAAACTGATGGGAGTTCCATTGAATATCAGTGCAACTGGTGTCCTAGGATGCCACCATTTTGGCAGCATCCAATACTATTCCATTTGACAGCAGTATAATTGTTTTTGTGACATTGAGAAATGAAAATTTTGCTTAAAGCTGTAATATAAATGATGGAAAAACCTCAGTGATGAAGCATACAGAACAGAAAGTCTTATAAGACATAAACTCATACCAGACTTAAAAATACAAACTGGGTTCACAGATATCCTTAGTAAAAGTATATTGAATAATTTATTTATTCAATAAAACTGATTAACAAAACACCACTCAAATACCTATAGGGATATACTGAACAAAGAACATTGAAAAATATATTCTGACCTTGAACTCTTAAAGTCACAATTAAAGTCTTACAGGTAGAAAATATTGGTCTTAAATAGTATAAATTAGTCTTGAGAATCCTTAGATTTTGAAAAATTCTAGTTTCCTCAAATGAATAATATGTCGTCTATCATCAATCTATCATCAGCATATTTCCTCATATCACTTATTTAATGATCATCTGTTTTTTTAAAGAACAGAATATATTACATAAACATTGTTCTTTTGCTGTCAGTGTTAGACAACAGTGACATTATACTTTCAGTTTTAAACAATTACTCACCTCAAAGCACAACTGGAGTGCTTTTGGTTTAGTGCTTTGAAGAGACTCCTGAACGTATAAATGAGTGCATCTCTGATTCCTGTGCCTTCTCTTTGGGTTCTTTGATTTTTCTGTTGGTTTGTATTGTCCAACATTAATATGATGGTTTTTGTTTTATCTTATTATGTTTTATTTCATTATGTTTTGTAGTAATCTCTCAGAAACCTGTGAGAGACCTAAAGAAAGTGGATCCAGATGAGAGAGGAGGTACAGAGAAACTGGGAGTAGAGGGGAAAGCCGTATTCAGACTAAATTGTATGAGAAGAGAATCTACATTTAATAAAGGTAGGTTAAAAACAAACTCATTCCCCCCTTTTTAATGTTTATATATACAAACTATTCTGCCTACAGAATGGTTCTTGTAAATACATTTCCAGGGCTTACCATTTGGTTGGATAACCAATTGGTGTGCTCTTCCCTGGGGTATCCTTCTCCCACTCCCATAATTTCTTAGTTGTTCTTGGTTATTGTTCTTGGCATAGGATTGAGGACTTCTGTGCTTTTCCCATCCACTGTTAGCATGTCTATTGGTATTGGATATGTTGAGCTCAGTTATGACAATCATGACAGCACTCATAAAAGGAATTACTGAGGAAGAACATTCATTCGTATCAGACTGTCTTGGGAAAGCTGCTGCAAAGTATATCCAAGTCTCAAGAAATGCCTTATAAATTCCATCCTCTAGGATTTTAGATGTAGGACACTACTGTATCAGACCACTTTTAATGTAAATTATCTTACAACTACTTTCTAATTCATAGGAGCAGCTGTGCATTGACAGAAATGTTTTTAGGATATTATTCAGACTGCTTTGTTTTCACATGATTATTGAGAAGCTAGGAAAAATGTTGCCAGAGATCACAATAGGATAAAGAATGTTATACACTCAATTCAATACTGTGCTGTGAATATATAGTAAAAATATACATGTTGAAATTATTAAATCTTTCTTGTATACAGAATACAATGATACATGAGTTGTTTCATAAATCATATTTTCTAGTGTACCTTGAAACAAAATAGTTTGTAAAAAAAACAATGCCTTCGGCTAGAGAGCGGGATGTCCGTCTTCGGGTCGCAGCAGCATTGGTGGTGCTGATTACCCGGGAGCGAATTAAAAATGGGTGACGTTGAGAAAGGCAAGAAGATTTTTGTTCAGAAGTGCGCCCAGTGCCACACTGGGAAAAGGGAGGCAAGCATAAAACTGGACCAAATCTCCACGGTCTGTTTGGGAGGAAGACAGGTCAGGCGGCTGGATTCTCGTACACAGATGCCAACAAGAACAAAGGCATCACCTGGGGAGAGGACACCCTGATGGAGTATTTGGAGAATCCCAAAAAGTACATCCCTGGAACAAAAATGATCTTCGCTGGAATTAAGAAGAAGGGAGAGAGGGCAGACCTAATAGCTTATCTTAAAAAGGCTACTAAGGAGTAATTCCACTGCCTTATTTATTACAAAACACATGTCTCATGACTTTTAATGTGTACCGTAATTTAATTCATACCCCAAAATTCAGATCATGAACGGCTAACAGTATTTTGTGGACAGTCTTGATTAAGGACAACTGACTTGTAGAAAAGTGGATGTGATCTTTATTAAAAGTAACTATTCCAGTTACATAAACACCGTCACTGCTCTCCCTTTCTCAAGATAAGATTGGACTTAATTATTAAAGTTCTACTTTTCACAAAGATGGTGGTGTCACCTCAAACCTACTAAATGGTTTTATAATTAAATTTATATAATTGGACATATGAATATGTTTAAACACTGGGGAAATTCTGTCATCATCTCAGAAATTAGAAGACTCGCCTGTGGTAAAGTTTGTACTCCTGCTGTTACAGGCAATGGCCAAAGGTCAGGAGGCAACTGTCTATTCTTGACTCGATGGTCTTATTTTGTTAGACTTCCCTAGGTCAAAGGATGATGCCTTTTACCATTGAAAGGCACTTACTGTGGTCTATGTATAATATATCAAATAAAGAGTATTTAGCAAAAAAAAAAAACAATGCCTTCAATGTTCATTTGAACGTTTTGTTTAAGATATACATATGAATTCATATATATTTGTGCATGTGTATTTTATATGAATATATTTATATATTTGTGCATACATACTTTATGTACACAAACACATTTATAGATACATAAAACACATATGCATCTGTTCTTATAGATATAGATACATAAAATTAACTATATTTTAAATACTTGAAACTTACTATTAAGTTGAGATATACCTATTCAACATCTGTGAAATGCATAAATGGAAAGAACACATTCAACATTCAAACTGCTGTTCAGGAACATAGCATCCACTTCACCTTTCTCTTCTCTTGCTTAGGATCTATCAGGATTTTCAAAGACCTAATTAAATACACAAATATATTAAAGTATCTCTGTAATTATTGCATCTAACTTAGTCACAGTTCTCCTAGAAAATTTAATGTTGGATTACATGTAATAAATATAAAAGATAATGAACAGAAGCAAACAGAATATTTTTATTATGGTCCAGAGGAAAACTGATCAATTATTCAATGTTTTTCTGTTTTGATTACCCTTCTGTCAAAATGCTAAACTTTATAATAGTCTCAGTATTCACATTTCTGTAAACATTTATAGTTGTAGTCATAACTACACAATGTAAGAGATATATGTGACAGACACTAATGAATGAAGGTTGGTAGTTTCTAATAGCTTGATTTGCTAGCAGATTGATTGTTTCTGTGTTGTGTCATTTTGTTTATTATTGGCTTTGTTTTGCTTTTTGCTTGTATGTGTATTTTACTATTAAAACAGTTTTAAATGAAGTAGGAATTCATCATTTTACCCCACTCCTTTTCTTTTTCAAAACACTATTAAATATCATCCCCACATACTGTCCCCATGCTGCCCCTTAAGTGACTAAGCCTCTTTTACCTTGATTCTTATTGCTATGTATCTGGTGTATGTACGTATGCATGCATGCATGTATGTATAAATATATATACATAAATGCACATAAATTCAATTTCTGAACCATTTTTGTTGTTGCATATGGCTTCAGGATTGACCCCTCTTATTTTAGAATAAATTAGGTGGCTCATCTTTTGGAGAGACTGACTTTTCCTTCTAGGAGATTAAAGTTGGCATAATATTTTAAACTTATACTTCACATCACCTAACTTTCTTCATTTTTACTCCCAACTCAATTCTGAATGTTATCTTATCTACTATGCACTCTTTGGATTAAAAATATTTTATCTATTTAAGGTAAATGATATATTTGTATGATGTTAGCAGGATGCTACTCTTAGGTGTTATCAGAAAAGAATGATGATTTTCTGATGTGTTTATGAGCTTAACATTACTTTAACTCTAAAGATGACAGAAGTAAAGAAAAATACAGAAGTAAAACAAAGTGAACATTAGTTAAAAGGAGATGAGTAGAAATATTTAAAGAATAACTTACAGAAGAATATCACAGTGATGATTCATCAAGTTCACAGTTTTCTTTTGAGTCATATTTTCTTCCAGTATGATGTGTGCTTACGAAGTTAATATTGTTGTATAGGGACAAACTTTTCTTCAGCTCAACCTATATTCACTTCCTGAGTTTGCCCCATGGGTAAAAATTGCCTGTGTGTGTTCTGACCAAAATGAGAACCCTAGAAATAGTTACCATAGGAATCCCATGGAGTTTTCTCTGTTGAGAGTGATATTGAGTATTGTAACTCTGTGGAATAGAATGATAGACAAATAAGGCAATTTGTATGTCATGTTACCATTGATTAAATAACTTTCAAAATTAATCACTTTAACCATAAAACTAAAGAAACACTTTCTGTTGT
>JABTXL010003485.1:7355107-7481159 GCA_025134845.1 Neodon shergylaensis
CTATGAACATAATTCCCTAATGCATGGCAAATCTGTGTCATATCTTGGTCATGTAACTGATGAAGTTCAGTGTATTATGTAACTGTATGTGATATTAGCAGTTTTGAGTTGGATGCAGTGACTATTACCTCTATGAAATATAAACTTTTTTATTGATTTTAGAAAATTGGGAAGGACACCTCTCTATACAGTTTCACCTGAGATGGAGTTGCAAAACGTTCAACTGATCTCAAAGTAAAATTGCTATGTGTTTTTTGAATCAGTAAGCCTAACTTATAATTATCAGTGATTTCTATACAAACTTCCATGTTATTTTGGTTGTAAAAAATGGACATACATGTGTGCAATGTAACTGTATAACCATTTTTTTGTATTTGAGACAACACTGAATATTAATAGATACCTCTTATGAAAACTTTGTGAATCTAATGAATAAAATATTTAGGTTGAAAAGAAAATAATCTTAAGTACTTTAAGATACAGAATTAGGAAAAATAACGCTTTTAAAACTTCTATGTGTTCTTTTTTGCTGGGTTTGCAATATATAATGTATACTGTCATTTTAGACATAGACTGTAGCACTTAGAAATATACAAATCTTTTGTATATACACAATTTGTTGCCTTGGTAGTTTTTCTCTAAGAATTTAATGATTTACAAAAAGACATATATAGCTTATAATAGCATAGAAGACTTGTTTTCTGAAGTTAGATAGAAACCTTAGTTGTTTATCTCAGCTCATTTTGAAGTCTTTGTGTTAATTAAAGCTAAAAAATAAAACGAACTGATAACCACAGAGACTTTTAATACAAGTCAAGGTATTTTTATACATCATATACTACTGGAAATCAATTTTAAGCTATTTTTTCTTATAAAATACAAATACAACCATTTTCTACCTGATAAATATGTCTAGATTTTAATATCTGACTACTATTTTATTACTTTAGCTCTTTTGGCAATCTCACTTAGAGTGAGCAAGTTGGTAATATTATCTAACAATCCAAGGAATGTGGTCATGTCACTTAACTCAGGAATAGAACATGCTTCCCTTGATAGCCAAGAGAAACTGTAATTCTATAAGAATCAATGCCTTTAGTCATCCTCGGGCTATTTCTGGATCCTCCAAGCACTTCTGCTTGCTGATCATTATCATTAGTTAATCAGTTTGGTCAGTAGGACAATTCACATAAAATCTGATCTCCCACAAATCTTAATACTTTGAAAGAATGAATAAGAGGGACTTGATACCTTTCTTTCTCTTAAAACTACCGTTCTAGTTATGAAAGTGGTAAAGTGAATAATAAAATTAAAACTCATCAGTACAAGCAACTAAATGTTGGAATTTGATTGATAGTTAAATGCTTTCTCTCAGCAAAAATTTGTTGTGAAGAAGCTAGAGTTTTTTCTTCAAAAAAATGGAAAATCTTATAGAGTTGCCTTAAATACTTACAAAAATTAACATGAGTTATTGTTAAAGAATAACCCTTTTTAGGAGTGTTCCAATAGCAATAATTATTTACTCCTAAAACAAGTTAATGGTGCCAATGTGGACAGCTAAATCCACTTCAAACCTGAGAGAGTTTGGGAAATGATTCTAGACAAAAAGGAACAGAGTTCAGCATGGCTTTTAGGTAGCAACTATTTCTTGGGTTTGCTCTTTTTTCTAGAGGCAAGAGCTTCTCATTTAAGAGAGGCTTCCAGACTCAGCTTTAGCTGGAAAACTTTGCAGCTCTTTTAAGAGGCCCTGCCACCAAACACTTAAATAGTGTTTATAAATACCCAACAGCATGATTTTTGGTGGTATAAGGGACCTTGAAATTCCATAGAGTTCTGGCCAGAAACATGGTACTGGCCAGTACCTCTGCCATGAAGCTAGACTCTCAGAAAGCTAAGGAATGGGCTGAATCCAGTCATCAAAGTCATGGCTTTAATCCTAGCCGTACCATTTAGCAAAATAGTGGTCATGTGGTCAGAAAAAGAGAGATATACAATAATGATATATTCAGATGAAGAAAACCTCTAAATGGTTTACAGTGTGTTTAAAAATATATGTAGGTTTAGGAGAGAAATGAAAAAGGATAAAGTCCTTAAAATAAAAAAGACAGAGTAGTAAGGTGTGGTGGCACACACCTTTAATCCCACTACTTGGGAGGCAAAGGAAAGCAGATCTTGTAAGTTCAAGGACAGCCTGGTATACAAAGTGAGTTCTAGGACAGCCAAAGATACACAGAGAAATCCTGTCCCAAAAACCAAAAATTTTAAATAAAAATAAAAGAAACAGAGTTTAAAATAAAACAACATAAAGATGAAAAATTCCAAGACAGTTTGGATACTGTATGTTATTGCATTGTGTTTAAATTGGTTGATGGCAGAGGATGTAGCAAAAGATTCTAAGAGTTATTTGATTATAGATGCTGCTGGATTATCCAACATTTATCTTGAAAATGCCTTGACTTCCAAATTTAATTCAAAAGGTATGTTTCTTTGGAGAAGAGGTTTTCCTTTTGTTTCCACAGGATATAGGAAGCTCTGGATTTATTCTGGGCTAAGAAAAAACAGGTTTGATAAAGGAAGACCGCCTGAAGAATTTCCAATAGAAGCAGATGGTCCAGATGATCCAACATTTCAGAGGACCTCTGTTGAAGTTTCCTCTGAGTTCTACATCCAGAACAGTTTCAAGGCTGCTAGCTGAGATATCAAGACTCACAGAATCTTCCAGTCAGGCCTTGACCGAAATTCTAAGATTATCAGTACCTCAATCAGCAGGAAGTAGCCAGGAAAACTATGCCTGCATTCCCCCCAAAATAGATTATGGATGTTTCTGTTTGCTTAAAGTGCTGGTTACATGTTGTATGGATAATGGTCAAGAAGAAAGTTAAACAAGGGAGATTTGATTCAGCGTTCTTGATTAAAAAAAAGAAAAGGGGAAGTGCTGTGGGACAATGGTTTTACCCCGTAAAGATTTGTTTCTTGTACTGTTTAATAAAATGCTGATTGGCCAGTAGCCAGGTAGGAAGTAGAGGTGGGCAATGAGAACAGGTAAATTCTGGGAACAGAAAAGCTCAGTCTGTAGTCATCACACAGACACAGAGGAAGCCAGTCACAGAGCAAGCAAGATGTGACTGCCTTGCTGAAAGTTGTATCAAGCCACGTGGCCAACATAGTTAAGAATAATGTGCTAATTTAAGATATAAAAATTAGTTAAGAAGAAGTCTGACCTAATAGGCCAACCAGTTTATAATTAATGCAGACCTTTGTGTGTGTTTCTTTGGGACTGAACAACTGTGAGACTGGGTGGGCCAGAAACCTCAGTTAACACTAATTTTACTTTGCCTTTGAGCTAGATTTTTTTTCTCCTCCTTCTATCCCTCTTAGGTTTGACTTTTTTCATGGTGTTCCAGATAATCTGGCTATTTTGTGTTAAGAATTTGTTGGTTTTAATGTTTACTTTGAAGAATAAATCTATTTCCTCTACAGTATCTTCAACATCTGAGATACTCTCTTCATCTTCTTATCTTCTGTTGGTTATGCTTGTATCTGTAGTTCCTGTTGCTTTACCCAATCTCAAAAATGATATCCCCATGAATGTACAAGAAGCTTACAGAACACCAAATAGACTGAACCAAAAAAAATCCCATTGCCTTATAATAATCAAAATGTAAGACATATGGAATATAGAAAGACTATTAAGTGCTACAAAGTACCAATTCATTGTTTATATATTCTTTGTATTGTTCTCTTTGTTTCTAATATACGGAATTCAACCCTCAATTTGATTATTTCCTCATGTCTACTCCACCTGGTTGAATTTGTTCTAAAGCTTTCAGGTATTCTATTAAATCAATAGTATAGGATTTCTTCAACTTCTTTACGTGGGCCTTGAGTGTTGTAAAATTTTCTCTTAGTGCTGCTTTCACGGTATCTCATTAGTTTGGGTATATTTTACCTTTATTTTCATCAAATTCTAGGAAGTCTTTAGCTATTTTCTTTATTTCTTTCCTGACCCAGTCATGATACAGTTGAGCATTGTTCAGATTCCACAACTATATAAGCTTTCTGGAACTTCTTTTTGTAGTTGAATTCTAACTTTAAGCTGTGGCTATCTAATGAGATACAGGGGTTTATTTCACTTTTTTTCCATCTGTTGAGATTTGCTTTTTGAATGGGTCAATTTTATATAAGGTTACATGATTTGTTAAGAAAAATGTATATTCTTATGTGTTTGAGTGGAACATTCTATAAGTGTCTCTTAAGCCCATTTGACATACGAACATCTGCTAGTTCCCTTATTTCTCTGTTCATTTTCTGTCTGGCAGACCTGTCCATTTGTGAGAGCAGGGTGTTGAAGTCTCACACTATTAGTATGTGGAGTTTGATGTGTGATTTAAGCTTCAGAAATGTTTCTGTTACAAATGTAGGTCTCCTTGTATTTGTAATGTTCAGGATTGATACTTCATCTTAATGGGTTTTTCTTGTGATGAATATGAAATGTCCTTCTTCATCTCTTTTGATTACTTTTAGTTTGATGACTATTTTGTTAGATATTAGGATAGCTACACCAGTTTGCTTCTTATGTCCATTTGATTGGAAATTCTTTTCCCATCCCTTTACTCTGAGGAAATGTCTTTCTTTGAAGTTGAGGTATGTTTCTTATATACAGCAGAAAGATGAATCCTGTTTTTGTATCCATTCTGTTAACCTGTGTCTTTTTATAGGTGAGTTGAGTTCATTGATATTAAGGGATATTAATAACCAATGATTGCTAATCTTTGTTATTTTTATGGTACTGTGTGTGTGATTCCCTTATTTTGTTGGTGTGGGGTTATCTATTACCTGTGCTTTTTTGGCTACAACTAGCTTCTTTGAGTTGGAGTTTTCCTTCTAGTGTTTTCTGTAAGGGTGGATTTGTGGAAAAATATTGTTTAAATCTGGTTTTGTTATGTAATAGGTTTTTTCTTCATATATGTTTTGGTGGCTATAGTAATCTTGGTTGGCATTCATGATCTCTTAGTATCTTCAAATGTTTGTACAGGAAGTTCTAGCATTCAGAGTCTTGAATGAGAAGTCAGGAATTATTCTGATGGGTCTGTATTTATATGTTACTTAGCCTTTTTTCTTTTCAGCTATTAATATATTTTCTTTATTCTGTATATTTGTGTTTTGATTATTATGTGGCAATTTTAGTAGATCTATAACTCATAAAGAAACAGAAGTTGTCATAAAAAGACTCCCGACCAAAAAAGCCCAGGGCCAGATTGTTTCAGCACAGAATTCTACCAGAATTTTAGAGAAAAGCTAATACCAATACTCCTCAAATAACTCAACACAATAGAAACATAAAGGAACATTGCCAAACCCCTTTTACAAGGGAAAAATTATCCTGATACCCAAAGCATACAAAGATGCAACTAAAAAGGGCATTACAGAAAAATCTCCCTCATGAACAACGATGCAAAAATATTCAATAAAATGCTGGCATACTGAATCCAAGAACACATCAGAAAAATCATCCACCATGATCAAGTCATCTTCATCCCAGAGATGTGGGGATGTCTCAGCATATGAAAACCTGTCAATATAATCTACCGTATAAACAAACTGAAAGTGATAAAAAACTACACGATCATCTCATTACAAGCATAAAAACCTTCAATAAAATCTAACAACCCTTCATATTAAAGGCCATGGAGATACCAAGGATACAAAGAACATAGCTAAACATAGTGAAAGCAATTCAAAGCAAGCTAACAGCCAATATTATATTAAACATAGAAAAACTCAAAGTGATTGCTTTAAAATCAGGAATAAGACAAGGCTGTCCACTCTCTCCACATATATCCAATCTAGCAATTGAAGATCTAGGTAGAACAATAAAACAACTAAAGGAAATCAAGGGGATACAAAATAGAAAGGAAGAAGTAAAACTATTGCTCTTCACAAAGAATATGTTAGTATATATAAGTGACCTCAAAAACTCTACCTGGGAACTCCTACAGCTGATTAAACACCTTCAGTCATATGATGGGATACAAGATTAACTAAAAAAATCAATAGATCTCCTATATACAAATGATAAACAGAGCAAGAAAAGTATCAGAGAAACGTCATTGCCACAAATATAAAATACCTTGCGCTTACTCTAACCACTTAAGTGAAAGACAGTATGAAAGACCTTTAGTAGTTTTAAAAAATTGAAGAGAATATAAGAAAATGGAAAGATCTCCCATACTCTTGGATATATAGGATCAACATAATAAAAATGGCAATCTTACCTAAAACACCGTACAGATTCAATGTGATCCCCTTCAAAATTTCAAAAAAATCTTCACAGAAGTTGAAAGAAGAACACTCAACTACATATGAAAAAACAGATCCATAGCTAAAACAATCCTGCACAAATGATCTTCCAGATGCATTGCCAACCCTGATTTCAAACACTACTATAGAACTATAGTGATAAAAAGATTTTGATATTAGCATTAAAACAGACACATGAACCACAGAATCAAATTGAAAACACTGATATTAATCAACACATCTATGAATACCTGAATTTTGACAAGTAAGTCTAAATGGTACAATGGAAAAAAGGAAGCATCTTTCACAAATGATCATAGCATAACTGGATGTCAACATGTAGAAGACTGCAAATATACCCTTATCTATCACCATGCACAAAACTCAGGTCCAAATAGATCAAGGACCTCAACATACAGTTACATTGAAGATGATAGAAGAAAAAGTGGGAAGTAGCCTTGAAAACATTGGCATAGGAGAGCTTTTCCTACATATAATACCAGTAGTACAGATAATGAGAGCAACAATTGATAAATGGGACTTCCTGAAACTAAAAAGCTTCTGTAAGGCAAAGAACATGATTAATAAAACAAAATGATAGCCTACAGAATGGGAAGAGACCTTTGACAACTCCACATCTGACAGAATGCTGATCTTCAAAATATATAAGGAACTTAAGAAACTAGACATCAAAATGCCAAATAGTCCCAAAAATATATGGGGTAGAGATCTAAACAGAGAAATTGCAACAGAAGAACCTCAAATGGCTAAAAGACATTTAAGGAATTGTTCGACATCCTTAGTCATCAGGGAAATGCAAAGCAAAATGACTCTGAGATACCATCTTATACCTGTCAGTATGACTAAGATCAAAAATACTGAAGACTTATGTTGGAGAGGATGTGGTGTAAGGGGAACACTCCTCCACTGCTAGTGCAAGTCAAAATTATAAAGCCACTTTGGAAATCAATATGGTGACTTCTCAGAAAATTGGGAATTAAGCAACCTCAAGACCTAATGATACTACCTTTGGGAATATACACAAAGATTGCTCAATCATACCACAAGGACACTTGTTCATTTATTTTCATTATTTGCCATAGCCAGAATCTGTAAATAACCTAGATGCCTCTCAACCAAAGAATGGATAAAGACAATATGGTACACTTACATAATTGATGGATGTGGGTCTTATATCTATCTGTTGTTTTCATTGGTTAATTAATAAAGAAACTGCTTGGCCTTTGATAGGACAGAAAATTAGGTAGGCGGAATAGACAGAACAGAATGCTGAGAGAAAGAAGCCAAGTCAGTCAGTCGTCATGATTCTCACACTCTAGACAGACACAGGTTAAGATCCTCCTTGGTAAGCCAGCTCATGGTGCTACACAGAATATTAGAAATGGGTTAGATCAATATGTAAGAGCTAGCCAATAAGAGGTTAAAACTAATGGACCAAGCAGTGTTTAAAAGAATACAGTTTGTGTGTTGTTATTTCAGGTAAAGCTAGCCAGTGGCTGGGAGCCGGGCGGCAGGAACGCAGCCCTCAGCTCCTACAACACACAATGGAATATTACTACATGGTAAAAAATAATGACATCATGAAATTTCTAGGCAAATGAATAAAAGTAGAAAAACATCATCCTGGCACTCGCCCAGCTAGAGGGGAGTGCACAGCACCTCCAGCTCCTGCTGTGGGGGCTTCTTGGCTCCACACAATGCTTCCCCCACCCCAAGTTTGCCCTTTTGTCTGAGGGGTCCTTTGAATACCAAGAGTCCTATCCCTGTGCTGAGGACAACCTTTCAGACCAGTGAGTGGGTGCCATCCTGGGCAGGGCAGAACAAACTGGGAAGGAGCACTGGGCCCCTTCAGCTCCTGCTGCAGGGTCTTCTTTGTTCCACACATCCCTGCCCCCACCCCCAATTCTGCCCTAGTGTCTGCGATGTCCTTGGCCCAGGAATAGTTCCCGTTCCTGTACTGAGACTACCCACCCAGAGGGGTGAGTGTGCACCCGCCCAGCTGGAGGGAAGTGCAGGGCAACTCCAGCTCCTGCTGCAGGGGCTTCTTGGATCTATACAACCCTTCCCTTCCCCCCAAAGTTCCCCCTTTTTTCTGAGGGGTCTTTGACCTCTCTGGTTTCACTAAGCCTGCAAGCAGCAAGCTAGGCCTTTTGTCTGTGAGGTCCCTGGCCAGCAAGGGGCCCTGATCCTATACCAGAAGATACATCGGAGAGCTTTTGAAGGAAGAGATGGGCAGGTGCCAATACAAGAATTCCTCCAACAATCTGAAAAACAACATGGTAACACTAGAACCCAGCAAATGTACAACAGGAAGACTTGAACACCCTAATGCAGAAGAAGTAGAAAAAATTGACATTATGAGCTGGGAGGTGATGGCGCACTCCTTTAATCCCAGCACTTGGGAGGCAGAGGCAGGTGGATCTCTGGGAGTTAGAGGCCAGCCTGGTCTACAAGAGCTAGTTCTGGGACAGGCACCAAAAGCTACAGAGAAACCCTGTCTCAAAAAAACAAAAAAAAATTTTTTTTTGACATTATAAAAACAGGATGTGAAAAACTCCCTTTAAAAAATGGATGAGAAGAATAACAAAAAGTATGAACAATTGAGTAAATTTGTAAAAGATACCCTAGGGAATCAAGAAAAAATAATCAAACAGAAAATGGAAACAGTTCAAGACTTGAAAACTGAAATGGAGGCAATGAAGAAAACACAAACTGAGGGCCGGCTGGATAGGAAAAATCTAGGTAAACAAACAGAGACTACAGAAACAAGCATAACTAACAGAATAGAAGAGATAGAAGAAAGAATCTCAGATGCTGAAGACACCATAGAGAAAATAAACACACTGATCAAAGAAAACAGCAAATCCAGCAAATTCTCATCACAAAACATCCAGGAAATCTGGGACACAATAAAAAGACCAAACTTAAGAATAATAGGAATAGAAGAAGGAGAAGAATTACAGCTCAACAGCCCAGAAAATATATAAAACAAAATTATAGAAGAAAACTTTCCCAACCTAAAGAAGGATATTCCTATGATGGTTCAAAAAGCATACAGAACAACGAATTGACTGGATCAAAAAAAAATCCCTTCGCCATATAGTAATCAAAATGCAAAACATACAGTATAAAGAAAGAATATTAAGAGCTGCAAAGGAAAAAGGTAAAGTAACTTATAAAGGTAAATCGATCAGACTTACACTCGACTTCTCTATGGAAACCAGGAAAGCCAGAAGGTCTTGGATAATTGTGCTGCAGAAACTAAGAGACCAGGGATGCAAGCCCAGACTGCTTTTCCCAGCCAAACTTTTGTTCACCATCAATGGAGAAAACAAAATATTCCAGGATAAAAACAAATTTAAATGATACATGTCCACACATCACCCTTACAGAAAGTAATAGAAGGAAAATCACAAACCAAGGAATCCAACAATAACTTTTGTTATTTGCAGATGATATGATAGTGTACATTAGTGACCCCAAAAACTCTACCAAAGAACTCCTACAGCTGATAAATAACTCCAGTGATGTGGCAGGTTACAAGATCAACTCAAAAAAATCATTAACCCTCCTATACACAAAGGATACAGAAGCAGAGAGGGAATTCAGAGAAACTTCACCTTTTATGATAGCCACAAATAGCATAAAGTATCTTGGGGTAACTCTAACCAAGGAAGTGAAAGATCTATTTCACAAGAACTATAAGTCTTTGAAGAAAGAATCTGAAGAGGACACCAGAAAATGGGAGGATCTCCCATGCTCCTGGATGGGTAGAATCCACATAGTAAAAATGGCAATTCTACCAAAGGCAGTCTATAAATCAACGCAATCCCCATCAAAATCCCAACAAAATTCTTCACAGACCTTGAGAGAACAACAATCAACTTTATATCAAAAAGCAAAAAACCCAGGATAGCCAAAACAATCTTATACAATACAGGAACTTCTGGAGGCATTATCATCCCTGACTTCAAATTTTATTGCAGAGCTACAGTATTGAAAACAGCTTGGTATTGGCATAAAAACAGAGAAGTCGACCAATGGAATCGAATCAAAGACCCAGATATTAACCTTCAAACCTATGAACACTTGATTTTTGACAAAGGAGCTAAAAGTATACAATGGAAGAAAGAAAGCATCTTCAACCAATGGTGCTGGCATAACTGGATGTCAACCTGTAGAAGAATGAAAATAGATCATGTCTATCACCATGCACAAAACTAAAGTCCAAATGGATTAAAGACCTAAATATTAATCTGACCACACTGAACCTGATAGAAGAAAAAGTGGGAAGTACTCTACAACATATGGGCACAGGAGATCACTTCCTATGTATATCCCCAGTAGCACAGACAATAAGGGCAACATTGAATAAATGGGACCTCCTAAAACTGAGAAGCTTCTGTAAAGCAAAGGACACTGTCATTAAGACAAAAAGACAACCTACTGACTGGGAGAAGATGTTAACCAACCCCACAACAGACAAAGGTATGATCTCCAAAATATATTAAGAACTCAAGAAACTAGACTTTAAAATGCTAATTAACCCAATTAAAAAATGGACTACTGAACTGAACAGAGAATTCTCAACTGAAGAAGTTCAAATGGCCAAAAGACACTTAAGTTCATGCTCAACCTCCTTAGCGATCAGGGAAATGCAAATCAAAACAACTTTGAGATACCATCTTACGCCTGTCAGAATGGCTAAAATCAAAAACACCAAGGATAGCCTTTGCTGAAGAGGTTGTGGAGTAAGGGGAATACTCATTCATTGCTGGTGGGAATGCAAACTTATGCAATCACTTTGGAAATCAGTGTGGCGGTTTCTCAGGAAATTCGGGATCAACCTACCCCAGGATCCAGCAATACCACTCTTGGGAATATACCCAAGAGATGCCCTATCATACTACAAAAGCATTTGTTCAACTATGTTCATAGCAGCATTATTTGTAATAGCCAGAACCTGGAAACAAACTAGATGCCCCTCAATGGAAGAATGGACAAAGAAAATGTGGAATATATACACATTAAAGAACTACTCAGCAGTAAAAAACAATGATATCGTGAATTTTGCATGCAAATGAATGGAAATAGAAAACACTATCCTGAGTGAGGTAACCCAGACCCAAAAAGATGAATATGGTATGTACTCACTCATAAGTGGATTCTAGCAGTAAATAAAGGACATTGAGGCTATAATTCGTGATCCCAGAGAAGCTAAATAAGAAGGTGAACCCAAAGAAAAACATATAGTTATCCTCCTGGATATTGGTAGTAAACAAGATTGTCAGGCATAAATTGGGAACTTGGGGGTGGGGTTGGGATGGGGGTAAGGGGAGATGTGGAGAGAAAAGTGAGAAGGGGAGGATGGGGAGAGCTTGGGGGAATGAGATGTTTGGGATGGAGGAAGAGTAGATATGGGAGCAGGGAACTATATATCTTAATTAAGGGAGCCATGTTAGAGTTGTCAAGAGACTTGACTCTAGAGGAGTTCCCAGGTGTCCAAGAAGATGTCCCTAGCTAGTTCCTTGGGCAGCTAAAAAGAGGGAGCCTGAAATGGCCCTATCCTATTGCCATACTGATGAGTATCTTGCATATCACCATAGAACCTTCATCTGGTGATAGATAGAGATAGAGACAGAGACCCACATTGGAGCACTGGACTGAGCTCCCAAGGTCCAAATGAGGAGCAGAAGGAGGGAGAACATGAGCAAGGAAGTCAGGACTGTGAGGGGTGCACCCACCCACTGAGACATTGGGGCTGATCTAATGGGAGCTCACCAGGGCCAACTGAACTGGGACTGATGGAGCATGTGATCAAACCGGACTCTCTGAACATGGCAGACAATGAGTGCTGACTGAGAAATCAAGGACAATGGCACTGGATTTGATCCTACTGCATGTGCTCACTTTGTGGGAGCCTAGTCTGTTTGGATGCTTACCTTCCTAGACCTGGATGGAGAGCACAGGACCTTGGACTTCCCACAGGGCAGGGAAACCTGACTGCTCTTTGGACTGGAGAAGGAGGGGGAGGGGAAGTGGGGAGGGAAATGGGAGGAGGGGAGAAGATGGAAATTTTTAATAATAATAATTAATAATAATAATAAAAGAAAAGACATTTGTGATAATGTAGTAAATGAGAACAAAACTATACTAAATTAAATTTAATAAAATATTAGGCTGTTCCAGGAAAAAAACAGAAAAACATCATCCTGATTGAGATCCTGAATCAGAAAGACAAACAAAGTATGTTCTCACTCCTAAATGGATAATAGGTGTAAATCAAAGGCTAATCAGACTGCAATCCATAGCTCCAGAGAAGCTAGGTAGCAAGGAACACCCTGATCTGAACACATGGATGACCCTGGAAAAGGGCATTAGATGAAATCTCCTGGATAAACTGGAGGTGAGGTGGGACAGTGAAGGAAAGGGGATGGAAATAAGAACATGAGATGGAAAAAGGAGGAGAAAAATGCAATGGGAGAGCAATGAAAGAGCAAATTTGATATGGGGAGCCATTTTGGGAATTAGGGAGAAACCTGATGATAGGGAAATTACTAAGAATCCACAAGGATAACTCCGCTAAGGCTCCCCTTGCAGTAGTGGAGCGGGTGCCTGAAATGGCCTTTCTCTATAATGAGATTACTGAATATCCTAACTAACATCAGAGAGCCTTCATCCAGTAACTTATGGAACCAGAGGCAGAGATCTACAGCCAAGCACCAGGTCGAGCTCTGGGAATTCTATTGAAGACAGGGAGGAGGGAATATATGAGCAAGGGAAGTCAAGATATGATGGAGAAATCTACACAGATAGATGAACCAAGCTTATGAACTCTAGACCAACAGCTGTGGCATCTCTATGGGACCAAATCAGGCACTCCATATGTGGGGAGACTGGTGGAGCTGGTACTATCTGAGGGGCCCCAGGTTTTAAGGCAAAAATTGATCCTTGATACATGAGTTAGCTTATGGGAGAACATTCTCTATGGTAGGACACCATGTTCAGTCATAATTCACGGGCAAGGGGCTTGGTCCTGCCCTATCTCATTGTGCCAAACTATGTTGACTACCCATGGGAGCCCTTACCTGCTTAGAGGAATGGATGAGAGGGTCTGAACTAGAGGAAGAGGCGAGGGAGTCACAAGCTGAGGGGTGAAGGGAAGAACCCTGGTTGGAATGTATAATGAAAATACAAATATATGATAAATAAATAAATTTAAAAAACAATTTTATGATTTACAAAAAGACATGTATAATTTAAAGTAATTCAGAAGACTTAATTTCTGAAGTTAGATAGAATTTAGATACCTTAGCCTTTTATCTCAGCTCAGCTCATTTTAATGTCTATATGTTAATTAAAGTTGAAATATAAAATAAACTAATAACCAAGTCTTAGTGAAGGCATTTTTGTATGTCCTCCATATACTGGACATAAATGTCATAAGCAATTCTTTTCTTAAAAAAATCTAAATATTACCATTCACTGCCTAATTAAAATGTCTAGACATTAATTTCTGATTGTTATTTAATTAATTTTACTCTTTTGCAGTCTCACTTAGATTGAGTTGAAATATTTATCTAAAAATTCAAGATATTGTGACAGTGTCACTCAACTCACAAGTAGACCATATTTTCTCCAAAGGCCAAGAGAAACTGTGACACTATAAGAGTCAGTCTCCCAAGTCAACTTGGGGCTGCTTCTGAATCCTCCAAGGGTTTATGGTTACTGCATGGTGCTTATCATTGGCCAATCAGTTTGATTATCAGGAAAATTCACATAAAAGCCAATTTCCCAGACATGTTAATACTTTGAAAGAATGTATAGGAGGGATTCAGCAGTATTCTTTCTCTAACCATTACTGTTGTCTCTTCTAGTTATGAAAGAGGTAAGTGAAATGACAAGATTAAAATTCAGCAGTACAAGCAACTACAGGATAGAATTTGATAGGTAGTTAAATGCTTCACTTCTCTCCGTAGAAACTCAATGAACAGAGTTCAATTAAAACTTTAGGTTCAGAAAAAAAGTATGAAAAATTCTGTAGAGTTGCCTTAAATAATTTCAGTGATTAAGATGAGTTAATATTAATGGCATAACTCATATTAAGAGTCTTCTAGTAGCAATAGTTATTACCTTCTAACAATAATTTTCCTTAGGTAACATATTCCTTGCTCCCTATCTATTGGTTTTATATAACTCTTCTGTACCACATTTTCTCTCTGTGTGTATTTTCTTTTGCTTGTTTGTTTTTATTATTTTTGTTTGTTTTTATACAATCCCAGTGAAACCTTGTTTTCAACAATTATTTCATGTAGAAGTTGCAATATGTATTGTTAGAACTGTAGAAATTCTGAGAATTGTGGATTGGGTTGTAATACTTTGAAAACAGAAAAATGAAATCCCAAAAGGTTTTTGTAAACATCCAGGATCAAGCAGAAGATCTGTGTTTAAACCCAAAGCTCTGATTCCCATCCCTGTAAATATAAAGATGTTTTCTTTATAAAAGAAAAAGAAAGAAACAAAAAAATGTCAGGGAAAAGACACATGAAAAGCACAACATTTTAATGATTGAATTCAAAATTGATGTGATGGAAGTGTTTCTCTTTAATCACACTTGGACCTTGGATATTACAATAAAATTAATATGTAAGATGCAAAAGAACCCCTTAAGTGAATACAAATTTAATAATAAAATCATTACATTTTTCTAAAACTTTTTGAGTGTTTTCAAGAGTCTCAAATTAACTTTGAGGCGACTGCACTGATAAAAGGACACTTGATGTCGATTCCATTTTATCATTCTCCTCTTAGCAATATGAATTCTGAAGGAATGACAGCCAGTGAGTGTCCAATTCCTCTTTCCTAAAAAGCAACATTCTGTAATTCTTGTTTTCTACTATGATGGATTTTGGGTTTTCTGCATGTGAGAACCTTAGAACTATTTTCATTCTTGGCATATTTACCATGAAGATATGATGTGGATTTTTTTCTTTTCTATCAGTGAAATCAAATGTTTCAACATTTTGAAATGAATAAACCATTCAAAACAAATTTAATTTACATAGTATCATTCTTTAAAATAATGCTATAATGAACTAGTCACACCATAATGTATCTCACAATAGGAAATCTGTCTTTGACTATATTCAGTGCTGGGATGATTTTATTTTGCTATGTAAAGAAGACATGAACATGAATTTCATAATTTATTTTATGATTAGATCTGTCCTTATATTTAAAAAAATATAGTCTCCAAGTTTCATGAAACTTTGTAAACACTACTTTGATTCATAACTAGGAAGGAATAGAGAGATCTGGAAGGATAAACATAATTTCTAAGCAAAATGGGTTATGGTTAAATAAATCTTCCAAAATTAACAAATAACAGCATTCTCACAAGAAATTTAAGACATATAACTCCTTATGTCCTCATATCACCCATATAACATTACTCTCCATATCCATCTGTATTTTATATTATACACGTCTAAAAATTATTTCAAATCATATATTTTTACTTATTTTTAGTTTATTTTCTACCTTTTGCTTCATTTAGGTAATTTTTTTCTCCTAAGCACTTTAAAACAAAAAATGTAAGGAATGTTCTATACACCATAGTATTTTGACTTTCAGAGGAAAAAGAAGTCAGTCTAGGATAAGAGTGGAGACAGAGAAAGCAGCAAGAACAGTAGCATTGTGTGAGGTTGGAGTTTATATCCATGGAGACAAGGGGGGTCTTGGCTACCTGAAGAAAAATGCAAGCAAAGAGAAACATAGTATAAATTATAAGTTGTGATTTTTGTTTTATGGAGTAGAACATAACAAGTCCTTAATGAGTGAGCTGAGGGTAGAATTTGCACATAACAACACTGATTTCCTTTCCATTTCTTTTCCAAGGTGTTTACTGAGACTGTCTTCTGGAATGAATCAACAAGGGAAACAAATCACTCTGCGGTGACTGAATTCATTTTTATTGGACTCTCTGATTCTCAAGAACTTCAGATCTTTCTGTTTGCATTCTTTTTTGTTTTCTATGTAGGAATTGTGTTTGGCAACCTTCTTATTGTCATAACTGTGATTTCTGATTCCCACCTCCACTCCCCTATGTACTTCCTGTTGGCCAACCTCTCATTCATAGATTTGTCTCTGTCTTCTGTGACAGCTCCCAAAATGATTGCTGACTTTTTCTGCAAACGTAAGGTCATTTCTGTCAAGGGCTGCCTTGCACAGATATTTCTTCTTCACTTCTTTGGTGGGAGTGAGCTGGTGATTCTTATAGCCATGGCCTTTGACAGATATGTAGCAATCTGTAAACCTCTACACTACACTACAATTATGTGTAACAAGGTGTGTATTGGCATTATGGTTTCTGCATGGGGAATTGGCTTCCTACACTCAGTGAGTCAGTTGGCCTTTGCAGTGAACTTACCCTTTTGTGGTCCCAATAAGGTTGACAGCTTTTATTGTGACCTTCCAAGAGTAGTCAAACTTGCCTGTGCAGACACATATAGGTTGGACATCATGGTCATTGCCAACAGTGGAATACTCACTGTGTGTTCTTTTGTTCTTCTAATCATCTCCTACACTGTCATTTTAATGACCATCCAGCGCCGCCCTTCTGATAGATCATCTAAGGCTTTGTCCACATTGACTGCTCACATCACAGTTGTTCTTCTGTTTTTTGGACCTTGTATCTTCATTTATGCCTGGCCCTTTCCCATTAGGTCATTAGATAAATTTCTTGCTGTGTTTTATTCTGTGGTCACTCCTCTCTTGAACCCCATTATATACACACTGAGGAACACAGAGATGAAAATTGCAATAAAACGTCTAAGACAATGGAATTTAAGCTTTTGGGCAAAGTCTTAGATCTTTATACTCACTATTTGTCACTAAAATAAATTTGTAATTCTTGGACAAATAGCTGATGCTATGTCTGTAGCATAAACATGCAAAATTATTCTGTAACTTCTGTATTTTACTTTTTGAGACAGAGTATCATGTCACGTAATCAAGACTGGCCTACAACTCATCATGTATCCCATGATGTCTCAAATTCATGAAAATATTCCTTGTTCACATGCCCAAGTGCTGAATACAGGGATGTACCACCATGCACAGATCAAAACAATTTTTCATATCACAGTTAAAGGGATCTAATTGTTATTATAAAACTAAAACAACACTAAAAATAGCTAGAAAGCTCTGCCAAGAAATGGTTCATATGAGGATCAGTGAGCTAAGGAGTATAAGTTGAAGCATTATTTTTATCTGCAAATGATTGTCAAAACACAATGGTGATATCCATGCAGTAGTGGCACTCACCTTTGATTTCAGATTATAGGAGGAAGAGCAGGTGGATCTCTGTGACTTTCAGGCCATCCTGGTCTACTGAGCAACTTCTAGCACAGCCAAGGCTACACAGAGATTTCTTGTATCAAAATAAAAAAATAAATATTTTTAAAAATTTAAATGATTTTTCCTTTGCTGGAACTAGTAACCTTATTAGGTATTCTGAAACTTCTTGGGTTCTTGAAATATATATATAAGCATAACAAAATATTCTGTAATGTGATTCTTAAAGAGGTAGACAGAATCAAGTATTTATTCTTTCATATTTTCAGTTTGAGAAGATGTAATTAAATAGTTCAGAAGTAAATATATTTATAAAATTCAAGTTCATAATTTAAATTTTTAGTCATGAAATTACAAAATCAATTAATGGGTATAAAGTAAACAATATAAGCTAAAATTAATGGGTAAGATTTTTTAATTCGAATTACCATTTGATTTATTGAAGAAATTAGTGAGAAAACAATTTTTAGAATCAAATGAAAATAGTATCTTTTCTGAACATCTTCAAGTTGCATCTATAAGATTAGGAAAGATAATGATTGTAAATGCCTACTTAAAGAAACAGACCTCAAATAATGACCAAATTCAGAGAGATCTCAAGTTAGTAACTAATGATGAACCTCGGGTCTAGGGAAAATCTCAAGATAAACCCAAAGTCAATCAATGGGAAGAGCTGATAAATATTATGAAAATTAATGAAATGGATGACAAAACAACAATGTATAACATTATTCAAAGACTTTGTCCTGTGAATAATTGCACAGTCAACAGCAAGAGAAACAGACCCACATTGATAAAATAGTGGTACAAAGGAGGGACCTTCAACATACTCAAACATAATCCAGGTAACCAATCATTGGGTAGCACTTTAAAATCTTATACTCCCCCAAACTGGAAAATCTTGAAGAAATGGGTATATGTCAGGATACATGTGGTATAACCACATTAAATCATAATGATTTCAACAACTTCAACAGAACCATAGCAAGCAGCTCTATTGAAGTGGTAATGTAACAATTGTGAAGCTCACAAATGAAGAGATCCTCTGCCAAATTCTGCCAGATCTTTAATGAAGAGCTGACATTACTGCCATTAATGCTGGAATTGCTCTGTGCCATAAAGAAAAAAGAATCACCACCAGAAAAGGAGGAAAAAACCCAACTATGAAGCCAGCATTACCTAGATACAAGACATAAGGAGAAAATGACAAAGAGACCAATTTCCCTGATTAACATAAACCCCATCAAAAAAAAATAACCAAACTAATTTTAATCCAGGGATGAAAGGTTGGTTCAAAAAAAAGAAAACAGCAGGATAGTGTGGTGCATGCCTTTAATCCTACCAGTTAGGAAGGCAGAGGCAAGGGGATTTTAGTGAGTTCGAAACCAGTCTGTTCTACAGAGTGAGTTCCAGGACAGTCAGGGTTAAACAGAGAAAACCTTTTTGAAAAAAGGAACAATAACTTCAACTCAACACAAACTGCTTCAGAAAAGAAATCTCATCGTCATCTCAATCAGTGCAGAAAAGTCACCTAGAGTTGTGATAAACTCTCTGAAGGGACCAGGACAGAAAACAAATGACAAACTACCACCCTAACTATGCTATGTGGGAAAACAGAGTATTATTTCTCAAATCTGAAGAGAGAAAAAGTTTTGAACCTGCTCTCTCACTCTTACTCCATGTTATGCTCAAAGTCTCAGTCAAAGTAAAAAGGGAAGGGACAGAAAAGAAAGAGATATCAATAGTAAATGAAGGAGTCCAACATATATACATAACAAATTCATAAACTTAACATACTCTAAAATCTCAACCAGAAAGCTGTTAAACCGTAAAATACTTTCATCAACGAGCAAGATATAAAGTAAACTTACAACAGTCAGCAACTTTTCTGTGTAAAAGTAACAAACTTACTAAGACAGAAATCAAGGTGAAATTCGATTCAAAATTTCAAAACAAATAAATTACCCAGAAAACAGTTTAAGCAAGATGTTCATTTTAGCTGCTCAGACCCCTGCACAGAAACTATATTATTTAAAATACTATTTGGGCAATAGCTTAAGCGTATTTCTGGATAACTTTTTTTGCATCTTTTATTTATTTATTAATTAAATTTATTATAGTTTAAAAAATACCAATGCAAGTTCCCACTCCCATCCCTCCTCCCAGTCCCTTCATACACCCTCACACCGCACCCCCATCTAATCCTCAGAGAGGGTAAGGCACATTGCTTTGTGGAAGGCCCAAGGCCCTCCCTATATCTAGGCTGAGCAAGGTATACATCCACAGAGAATAGGATCCCAAAAATGCAGTACATGCAGTAGGGATAAATCACGGTGCCACTCCCAGTGGCCCCTCAGTCTGCCCCAGCCATGCAACTGTCAACCACGTTCAGAGGGACTAGTTTGGTCCTATGCTTGTTCCTTCCATGTCCTGCTGGAGTTGGTGAGGTTCCATTAGCTCAGGTAGACTGTTTCAGTGGGTGAACCCATCATGGTCTTGACCTCTTTGCTCATATTCTCATTCCTTCCACTCTTCAACTGGACTTTGGAAGCTCAGACCAGTGCTCCAATGTGGATCCCTGCCTCTGTTTCTATCTGTTGCAGAATGAAGGTTCTATGGTGATCTTTAAGATAATCATCAGTCTGACTATAGGGCAAATCAAGATCGCGCCCCCTCCTCTATTGTTTATGGTCTTAGCTGGGGTCATCCTTGTGGATTGACGGGAATTTTTCTAGAGCCACGTTTCTGCTAACCCTATAATTACTCCCTCAATCAAGACAACTCTTTCCTTGCTCTCATCTCTGTCCTTACTCCATCTTGACTATTCTATTCCTTCAAGTTCTCCTCAACCCTTCACTTCTCCCCTTCTCTTTCCCTTCTAGCCTCCCTTCTCCCCACAACCCCCATGCTCCCAATTTTGTCAGGCAATCTTGTCTTTTTCAAATTTCCAGGTGGGTTTATATATGTTTTTCTTTGGGTTCACCATATTAGTTAGCTTCTCTAGGATCATGAACTATAGGCTCAATGTCCTTTGTTTATAATTAGTGTCCGCTTTGAGTGAGCACATACCATATTCATATTTTTGGTTCTGTGTTACTTCACTCAGGATAGTGTTTTCTAATTCCAACAATTTGAAAGCAAAATTCAAGATATCATTGTTCTTTACTGCTTAGTAGTACTCTAATGTGTAAATATCCATTCTTCAGTTTAGAGACATCTAGGTTGTTTCCAGGTTATGGCTATTACACATAATGCTGCTGTGAGCATAGTTGAACAAATGCTTTTGCAGTATGATTGAGAATCTTTTGAGTATGTGCCCATGAGTGGTATTGCTGGATCCTGAGGTAGTTGATTCCCAGTTTTCTGAGAAATCGCCATACCGATTTCCAGATGGGTTGGAGAAAATCTTTTCCCATTAAATAGGCTGCCTTTTCATCTTGACTGTTGACTCTGCCCCTCCCCCCTTTTTTTTACAGAAGCTTGTCAGTTTCAAGAGATCCCATTTATTTATTGTTGGCCTCAGTGTCTGTGCTATTGGAGTTATATTTAGAAAGTGTCTCCTGTGTCCATGCATTGAAGACTACTAACCACTTTCTCTTCTATCAGGTTCATGTGGCTAGATTTATATTGAGGTATTTAATCAATTTAGACGTGAGTATTGTGCGTGGTGATAGATATGGATTTATTTTCATTCTTCTACATGTTGACATTCAGTTATACCAGCACCATTTGTTGAAGATGCTTTATTTTTTCCATTCTATAATTTTAGCTTCTTTCTCAAAAATCAGGTGTTCATAAGTGTATGGATTAATATCTGTATATTCAATTTAATTACACTGGTCAACCTCTCTTTTTTTTTTTTGACAATGCCAAGCTGTTTTCATTACTATAGCTCTGTTATAGAGTTTCATGTCAGGGATGGTAATGTCACTGGAAGTTCTTTATTATGCGGGATTGTTTTGGAAATCCTAGATTTTTGTTTTTCCATATGAAGTTGACTATTGTTCTTTCAAGGTCTGTGAACAATTGTGATGGGATTTTGGTGGGGATTGCATTGAACCTATAGATTGCTTTTGGAAGGATTACCATTTTTACTATGTTGATCTTAACTATTCATGAGCATGGGAAATATTTCCGTTTTCTGCTATCTCTTCAATTTCTTTCTTCAAAGACTTAATGTTATAGTCAAATAGGTCTTTCATTTCTTTGATTAGTGTTGCCTCAAGATATTTTATGTTATTTGTGGCTATTGCGAAATGTGATGTTTCTCTGTTTTCCTTCTCAGCTTCATTATCGTTTGTATATAGGAGGGCCACTGATTTTTTTTTAGTTGATCTTATATCCTGCCATATCACTGAAGGTATTTATCAGCTGTAGGAGTTCTCTGGTAGAGTTTTTGGGGTCACTTATATACACTATCATCTCATCTGCAAATAATAAAAGTTTGACATCTTCCTTTCTAATCTGAATCTCCTTGATATCCTTTTGTTTTCTTATTGCTATTGCTAAAACTTCAAGAACTATGTTGAAGAAATATGGAGAGAGTAAATGGACAGCCTTGTCTCATTCCTGATTTTAGTGGAATCATTTTGAGTTTCTCTCCATTTAATTTGATGTTGGCTGTTGGTTGGCTGTATACTGCATTTACAATATTTAGATATATTCCTTGTATCCCTGATCTCTTCAGGACCTTTATCATGAAGGGGTGTTGGATTTTGTCTAATGCTTTTTTTGTCATCTAATGAAATGATTATATGCATTTTTCTTTCAGTTTATTTATGTGATGGATTACCCTGAATCTCTGGGATGAAGCCCACTTGATCATGGTGAATGTTTTTTGTTGTTGTTGTGGTGGTGGTGGTAGTTTTTTTATGTGTTCTTTGATTCAGTTTGCCAGTATTTTATTGAGTATTTTTGCATCCATGTTCATGAGTGAGACTGGTCACTTTCTCCGTAATTCTCTTTTTTGGTTGTGTCTTTGTGCGGTTTTGGTATCAGGGTAACTGTTACCTCAGAAAAAGCTATTGGCAATGTCCCTTCTGTTTCTATTATGTCGAACACTTTGAGGAATATAGGTATTAGTTCTTCTTGGAAGTTCTGGTAGAATTCTGCACTAAAACCACCCAGCCCTGATCTTTTCTTGGTTGGGATGTTTTGATGACAGGAAGCTATTTCCTTCCACTTTATAGGTATAATTAAATTGCTCACCTTGTCTTGATTTAATTTTTGTATATGGTATCTATCTAAAAAAGTCTTCATTTCTTTTACATTTTCCAATTTTGTGAAGTACAGGTTTTTGTAGTATGACCTAATTATTCTCTGAATTGCCTCAGAGTCTGTTGTTATGACCCCCTTTTCATTTCTGGTTTTCTAAATTTGGATGTTCCCTCTTTGCCTTTTGATAGTTTTATAACGGTTTGTCTGTCTTGTTGACTTTCTCAGAGAACCAGCTCTTTGTTTCATTGATTCTGTGTATCATTTATTTGTTTGTTTGTTTCTATTTTGTTGATTTAAGCCCTCAATTTGATTATTTACTGTCTTCTACTACTCATGGGTGAGTCTGCTTCTTTTGTTCTAGAGCTTTCAGGTGTGCTGTTAAGTCGCTAATGTGAGCTTTTTCCATTTTATTTATGTGGGCACTTAGTGGTATGAACACTCCTCTTAGCAGTGCTTTCATAGTGTCCCATAGTTTTGGATATGTTGTGCCTTCATTTTCATTGTGAATTCAAGGAAGACTTTAATTTCCTTCTTTATTTCTTGCTTGACCAAGGGTGGCTCAGTAATTCACTGTTCAATTTCCATGAGCTTGTAGACTTTCTGAAAGTATATTGTTGTTAAATTCTAACTTTACTCCATGGTGATCAGATAAGAAACAGGGGTTACTCCAAATTTTTTTTGTATATGTGGAGTTTTGCTTTGTTACTGAGTATGTGATCAATTTTAGAGAAGGTTCCATGAGGTGCTGAGAAGGTATAATCTTTTGTGTTTGGGTGGAATGTTCTACACACATCTGTTAAGTCCATTTGATTCATGTCATCTGTTCGTACTCTTATTTCTCTGTTTGGCTTCTGTCTGATTAACCTGTCCATTGGCAAGATTTGGAGTGTTGAAGTCTCCTATTATTAGCGTGTGGTGTTTGATGTTCAATTTAAGTTTTAGTAATGTTTCTTTTGCATGTGTGTGTGCTCTTGTATTAGGGGCATATATGTTCAGGATTGAGATTGCATCTTAATTGGTTCTGTTATGTGATTAAAGTGTCCTTCTCCATCTCTTCTGACTGATTTTAGTTTGAAGTCAACTTTGTTAGACATCAGGATAGGTACACCTACTTGTTTCTTATTTCCATTTGATTGGAAAACTTTTTTCCAACCACTTACTCTGAGATAGTCTTTGTCTTTGATGTTGAGATGTGTTTCTTGTATACAGCAGAAGGCTGGATCCTGTTTTCATATATATTCTTTTAGCCTGCATCTTTTGATAGGTGAATTGAGTGCATTGATATTAATGACCAGTGGCTGTTAATTCCGGTTATTTTTCGGTAGTGGTGTTTGTATGTTTTCCTTCTTTGGGTTATGCTGGTGGGAGGTTATCAGATGCTGGTGTTTTTGTGGGTGCAGTTAGCTTCCTTGGTTTGAGGTTTTCCTTCTAATACTTTCTATGAGGCTGAATTTGTGGATATGTATTGTTTAAATTTGTTTTTGTCATGAAATATCTTGTTTTTTCCATTGATGGTGAGTGATAACTTTGCTAGGTATAGTAGTCTTGACTTGCATCCGTGGTCTCTTAGAGTCTGCAGCACATCTATCCAGGACCTTCTGGCTTTCATAGTATCCACTGAGAAGTCAGGTGTAATTCTGATAGGTTTACCTTTATATGGTACTTGACCTCTTTCCTTTGCAGCTCTTAATATTCTCCATTTATTTTGTATGTTTTGTGTTTTGAAAATTATATGGCAAGAGAATTTTTTTTATTTTTGATTCAGTCTATTTGGTGTTCTTTAAGCTTCTTGTACCTTCATAGGGATATCCTTCTTTAGGTTGATAAAGTTCTTTTCTATGATTTTGTTGAATATATTTTCTGTGCCTTTGATCTGGAGTTCTTCTTTCTCTTCTACCCCATTATTCTTAGGTTTGGTCTTTTCATGTAGTCCCAGATTTCCTGGATGTTATGTGTTAAGAATTTGTTGGATTTAATGTTTGTTTGTTTGTTTTTGGGGTTTTTGTTTGTTTGTTTGTTTTTTGACCAGTGAGTCTATT
The DNA here is from genome assembly GCA_025134845.1 of Neodon shergylaensis. NCBI lineage: Eukaryota > Metazoa > Chordata > Mammalia > Rodentia > Cricetidae > Neodon > Neodon shergylaensis. Next base: position 7,380,040 of record JABTXL010003485.1, read on the forward strand.
TCCTCTATAGTATCTTCAGCACCTGAGATTTTTTCTTCTATCTCTTGTATTCTGTTGGTTATACTTGTCTCTGTAGTTCCTGTTCATTTACCCAGATTTTCCTTATCCAGAATTCCCTTGGTTTGTGTTTTCTGTATTACCTCTATTTCAGTCTTCATGTCTTGAACTGTTTCCTTTACCTATTTGTTTTATCTTGGGTATTTTTGAGGGATTTATTAATTTCTTCCAATTTTTTGTTTGTCTTCTCTTCTATTTCTTTAAGGGAGTTTTGCATTTCCTCTTTAAAGGTCCCCATCATTTTCATAAAGTTAGGTTTAAAGTTGTTTTCTTCTGCTTCTTCTGGGTTAGGATGATCAAGTCTTCCTGTTGTGTGAATGCTGGGTTCTGGTGTTATTATGTTGCTTGTAAGTTTTTGGAGGAATTTTTGCACTGGCACCTACCCATCTCTTCCTTCAAATTAGGCTGGCAGTGTCTTTCTGTCTTGGTGCAACACTTGCAGTGGCTGTCTGAAAGTTTAGGAGTTTTTCTTGGTCTGCTCTGTACTGTCAATATCTGTCTCAGAAAGCCTCTGAGGTCTCTATAAGCCTGTTCTCTTGGTCTTCTCTCCTGGTTTGCTCTCCTTGTGTTCTCTCTTAATCCCCTCAGTGTTGTAGCAAGCTTTAGGCCCCTCAGTATTATAGTAAGCTCTCAGCTCTTAGGAGGGGTGTGGCTTGTAGCTTGGGAGTCCGGTGGATGGGTTTGGGCTTGGGGGGAGCCTAGCCACAGGAAATGCCCTGCTGGTTGGCTAGAAAAGCCGAAGGAGTTGGGGGAGGCGCCCAGGTTTTTGTCCCACAGTGGAGGTACAAGAGAGTGGAGTGTCTCACCCTGTGGCTGTTCACTCACTTCTTAAGTCCCTTCAGTACTGGAGTAGCTGTGTTTCAGATTCATGCAAGATTGCAGGAAGATAGGTGGGTTTGGGGGCAGAGTGTAGCTAGTAGCTTGGGGTGTCCAGCAGATGGGTTTGGGTTTGGGGGAGCCTAGCCACAGGAAACTCCTGCTGGCTGGCTAGAAAAGCTGAGGAGGTTGGGGGAAGAGCCCGGGATTTTGTCCCACTGTGGAGGTGCTGAGAATGGAGCATCTCACCATGTGGTTGCTCACTCACCTCTTAAGTCCCCTCAGTATTGGAGCAAGCTGTGTTTCCAAGTAAGAGTTTTAAAATAAAGTTTACAAGAGATAAATAAACAGGCAACTTGAACATATAGATCATGATTCATGTTATGTGAGAAAAATAAAATATAAAGTAAATATTGATTAGCGTATTCAATTTAGATTCCCTATCTAATGACCTTCTATAGGAAATATTCACAAAAGAGAAATGTGCAAAAATACTGAAATGATTCAATAATGAATCAAATGAAAGCTGCACAGAGACCATCAATAGAAGGAAAAAAACTGATGAATTAAATCAGCCACGATGCTTTAAAAATGTGTTGATCTCAGAATGGAAGCCATGGTATGTGCTACAATGGGGAGGAAGCTTTGCTTTTTTTCCCATAGGAAACTAAAAGCTATGGTTTCTTTAAAAATAAATAGATATCAAATACTTTATATATTAATGCTTCAACTTATGCTCATCATTAACTCAAGATCCTCAGATGGACTTTTCTTGTTACTTGGAGAGAAAACTTAGGTGATTATCCAGGTGACTAGGTGTCTCTGTTATTGCTATAGCTTTGGAAGTTGATTTCTCTACACTTCTTGTTTACCGATCCCTTTCAGATCTTTGATGGGGTTAAAGGCTACATAGCTATAGTTGCAACTTTCTTTGTTGCCAAATTCAGAAAAGAAACTTATATAAGAGATGTGAAATTTCGAAAATCATAAAAGCTTAAGTTGTTTATCTAAAAAGATGCCTTACGGTCTAAAAAGATATTTTTAGGATGGTAATACAAGCTGTGATAGAAATGGTTCAGCTATAAAACTTTAAGTTCATCAAGATAAGATAGATAATAGAGTACTTTCTCTGAATATGCTAAATATAAATATTGTGAATGTAATTCTTACTATATATAGTTTTAATATGTTAAAATTAAAGACCTTTCCTTTATATTTAGACAAGTAGGGGGAAATGTTGTGGGATATATGTGCACTGTCTGATGACATAGTGCTGTGATTTGTGTAATAAAAACTGTACAGTTAATAGCTAGGCATGAGAGATAGGCAGGACTTCCAGGCAGGACAGGAAGAATAGATAATCTAGGTGCACATGAGGTAGCATCGAGACCCAGAACAAGTCAGACACCCAAAATAGGAAAGAGGTAAAAGCCACATGATAGAACATAGATTAATAAAAAAAAATGGGTTAATTTAAGCTATAAGCACTAGTGGGACAAGCCTAAGATAAGGTTGAGTTTTCATAATTGATAAGTCTCTGTGTAATTATTTGTGAGCTGCTGGCCCAAAGGAATGTCTGATTACAAACTACTGCAATATGGAGCATTGTCTTAAACCTTATTTGTGCAAGTCAACTTAAATGAATTTTTTAGACAATCAATAAATTTGAGTAATAAGAAGGTTGTGATTGCAACAAATGTAGAGAGACAGAGATAGCAGCAATGAAATGATAGCAAGGACGTAAGAACCACGTTAAAGGCAGCGAGGAGAAGAGGAAGGAGAGAAGGGAATTACAGAACCAATATTTTAGAGGAAAGAAATAATAAACTGAGATTGAGATAGGCCTAACATCTTGTTTAACATATTCTCCAACATTCTCCCACAGAGATTTTGTTTTTATGCTTTTATAAAAGTACGGGCATTTTTATTATTCAAAACAATTGCCCAAGCCGGGCGGTGGTGGCGCACGCCTTTAATCCCAGCACGCGGGAGGCAGAGGCAGGTGGATCTCTGGGAGTTCGAGGCCAGCCTGGTCTACAAGAGCTAGTTCCGGGGCAGGCACCAAAGCTACAGAGAAACCCTGTCTCGAAAAACCAAAAAAAAAATTGTCCTCTAAAGACAGGATTTTTATCTTTTTCTTCTCTCCCACACCTCCTCTAGTCTCTCTTCCCCAACTTCCCTTCTCCCCCAGATCCACTCCCCTCTGCCTCTGCTGAAAGATGAGCAGGCCTCAGAGACATCAACCAAAACCGCATAACAATATGCAATAAGAGCAGGCACATTCATACCATTAAAAGCAATGCTGGACAAGACAACCCAGTAGGAGGAAAAGTGTCCCATTAATAAAGAGTCAGAGACAGCCCTCTTTCCCACTTTAAAAACACCCACAAGAACACCAAGCAATTTAGTCTTAATATATATGCAGAAGATCTAGGGCAGATTCCTTACGGTTCCCTGATTTCTCCTAGATTCCTCCGAGTTCAGGTCAGTTGATTCTATGGGTCATGTTCCTGTGGTATCCCAGATTCCTCTCCTCCATACGACTTCCCAAGCTCTGAGTAAATGTTTGGCTGTGGGACTGCATCTGTTCCCATCAGTTGCTGGATGAAGTCTCTCTGGTCTCTTTGATGAGGATTCTCTAACCTCTGGTCACAGAATACTCTGCAGGAGGGCAAACTGTAGGACAAAAGTCTTATTTATGACTGTGTGACAGAAATTCCTGCTGACCTGGCACCAGAAGGTTAGCAAGCAACCTTCACTACCCATGAATCCAGCTGAATGGCATAGCTTTGTAGTTAGCACCAGCCCTAGTCCATCCTTTGTGATACAGATGCCTTTTGCTGCCCTGCGTGAATATTGTCTGAGAGCTTCCCATGGATACATAGCCTATGCAAAACTTGGTTAAGGGAAACTCAGAAAACTGTGGTACCCCATGAATCAGGTATTTTCCCTTGGCACTGTATTTTTGGAAGCTTCATTCAGGTTGTTTTAAAATATGGAATTCTACTAGCTAAAGTGTAAACAGAGAAAAATTCAAATGCAAAGGGTTAAGAGAAAATGCCTCAGTCCACGGAGGCTGAGCCCCCTGATGCTGCAAAAGCTAAATTCATTCTCAAGGTTCTCTGAGTCTTCATTTCAGCGACCCCTGCGAGCCTATGCATCAGCGCCATGGTACCAGCGACAAGGCTGCTTTGGTGTCCTAATACCTCCACTTGAGGCCTTGCCTGGTTAGAGAAGATAGCTGGGTCAGGCTCTGTCTCCCGTTTCTAGGGTTCTTTGTTAGAATTACTCTCATAGATTCTACGGAGTTTCCATTGTAGTAGGTTTCCACCTCGCTCCTGAAATGTCCCTCAATTCTAGTCATTTCTTCTAGTATTTTCTCCCTCCCTCACCCTGAACTGATCCCTCCTGTTCCCAAGCCCACTTGTCCCCAGCCAACACTTGAAATCTATTCTATTTCCCCTTCCCTGGGAGATAGTTTTATCCCCTCTTAAGCCACTCTTGTTAGCCTTTCTGGGTCTGTAGACTAGAGCATGATTAAACTTTACAGCTAATGTCCACATATGAGTACGTACATACCATGTTTGTCTTTCTGGGTCTGTTTACCTCACTTGATATGATTTTTTCTAGTTCAGTTTATTTATTTACCTGCAATTTTTATGATTGTATTGTTTCTAACAGCTGAGTACTTTATTGTGCAAATGTATCACATTTTCTTTTTCCATTCTTTGGGTGGAGAGACACATAGGTTGTTTCCACTTTCTGGTTATTATTAATAAAATTCGTCATGAAATCAAACGTTGAAAAGATTCTACTCTGACTTGGTTAATTTTATGTGTGGATATTGTTAAATACCAGTAGCAGTCTTTTCTTGTAAAATGCTAGCCTTGGTGTTTCTGTGAAGCTTTTCTTAGGTGATTTTCTTATATTACTAATCTACTTTTTATTTTATTCATTACTACTTTTAAAAGCTAGACTTCTTTATGTTGGTTTATTTGAATTGTTACTTCTTCTACTCAATTCTATACCTTTGTTCAAGTACAATTAGTGAATTAAAATTGTGTATATTTAAGATGAAGAGTAATGTTTTGACATATTTGTACTCCATGAAATAATGTCCACAATGAAGCTAATAAACAAATTGGATTTTTTTTAAGTTACCATTGATCTTGTATATATGTATGTAGGGAGAAGTCTTTGGAACCCACATCTGTGTAAGCAATTCTAAATTGTGTAACACTATTTAAATGAAATGGAAACGGGGTATCCTGCAGTGGTACCTATAGCATAACAAACTCTGCCAGGCCACAGACCACATGGCCAGGGGTATTAAGAGATCTGGCCCTTGAAGTTCTGCAGGCATCACCCAAAACACTCTCCACCAATATGCTCCATCATTGCTCACCCGACCCTGTACCAGGACCCTCACTGCCAAGCCTTAAGCACAAATGACCAGGTCTGGATGCAGTCCTACCTCTCCTATTATTCTCTTCACTTTGCTACAAAAATCTCACTACACCTCCAACTCACGGTCCTTCCTTGGAACTTTAGCCAAATGATCTGAAAACTCATTTTTAAAAATTCAACTAACAACCTAACTTTATTTTTTTTAATTTTTTATTGAGAAAAAGAAAAAAAAAGTTTCCGCCTCCTCCCAGCCTCCCATTTCCCTCCCCCTCCTTCCACCCTTCTCCCCCTCCCCCTACCCCTCTCCCCCTCTGAAGCCAAGACCTATCTTAAATCCACAACTAATATTGGAATAATACTTCCAAAGAAATCATCAATAACAATGGTCACCAACAACAATAATTAGGAAGTAAAGAATAGTCAAACCCTCCCTGAGCAAATAGGAAAGTGTTCTTAATTGTTAGACACGAGCTTAAACTATACTACAATGCCATAGTAATCAAAGCAAACTCCATTTGGAGGTTCTTCAGTGTTAATCATATTCTATTGAAGTAAGCAAGTTGTAGCTGCAAGAAGCACACATGTCGCACTGTCAAGAATAGCCTCACGTTATTAAAATATTTTAAATGCCATATTCTATAGGTCTTTGAAATGTTTAACGACCATGTATCTATGTAAAATATCTTTTAACCTTGAAAGCATACCTAATGTGACTATAAATTTGATAACTATAGATGACTAACTACTACCCTGTATTTTTATATACTTTACACTTTCAAATGAGCTGCATAAGAACAATACCCAAAGCAAGAATAGAAATGTACATACAGAATAATGAAATTAACTTTAATTTTGTTTAAATAAACCAAAATCCATACCAATGTAAAATATTTTAAGATTAAGAGTTGTGGTTTTTTTGGATTAAAGTAGATTAAAAATATACTTTTATCTTATTTCTATATCATACCCTCTTTTTATTTATAAAGAGATATTTCAATTTAAATCTTTTTAAGCCTTTTGTATGATTATGACCAATAACAAGTTGTTAAATGATAACAAACATCCATAATCCATCTTCTGGGAATGTGGACATTGCGTTCTCCAAACTACTTCCTATTGTCTGATTGCTGGTATCATTAGGGGAACATTGAGAAAACGGGGATAATAATGAAATCCTGGCTGGTGTAGTCCATAACATTGTACTATCTCAGTCAACAGCCTTGAAGCTCTTTTTGATGCAGAATTTGAGGAGACAATCACAGGGGTATTTTGAAATGCTGGATTACCTGCACTACAAATTTTTATTGGTATGTGGTCCTCTTGTCCTAAAAATATATACACTTTCAAAGTTAGCATACTTTGTATGTATAAATATGTGCTGTGCACAAGTCGGCTGAATTTTTTTTGTTTTGTTTTGCTTTCTGTTTGAGCAGGTAAAATGTACATTATTTTTCCTGTAGTTCTTCTAGTTTTTTTATTTTTGTAGATACAGTTTTCTGAGTGTCTTCCCTGATCAAACCTGATTTTCTTTAATCCAGAATGAATCCACATCTTCTTGTTTCCTGTAGAAATAAAAGCATAGCCTCTCCCCAAAGCAACACACATTTTGACTTATATTTTGAAGTCAAGATAATTTTAAAATATATAGGCTGGTTTAATTATAATCCAGTGTCTCTTAGTAACTAATAAATTTAAAGACAACCCAATAACATACAGAAGCAAGACTCTCTGTATTTCCCATCTTTATGTGCTTTTTTCCTTTTATATTACTTTTTTTTCCTTTTTAACAAGTTTGTTTTATTATTTTAAAATCACTCATTTCTTTTTTATGACTATCTAAACTTTTTTTTCTCTCCCAAGCCTTTGTACATTTTTAAATATATTGCAACCTGTTTACAGGCTTTTTTTTGTCTGAAATTGTCTTTGTTGTGTATCTATTATTTCTTTATGACCACATGAGCCTTTAAACTGCTAAGCCACATGGCTAGGACTTCTGCCTCTGTTTTGGTGACTGGCTCTACCCTGCTTGATTCCTAGAGAACCTAGCTTCATGGCAGAAGTACCAGCAAAATTCACATTTACTGCCCCAACTCTTGGGAGATGTTGGGTCCACATTGCCTCCAAGTAGTACATCACCTGCCACTCATAAGCTCCATTTATAGTAGCAGGGCCTCTTTAAAAAGTTGCACACATTTTTTTTTTGCTAGCAATGAGCCAGGCAGGAAGCCTTCTCTTAATGGACCTACACCTCTGCTTGCTGATATTCTACATATGGAAGGGCAGTTTCCAAGAAGTCAAGTTTGACTCAGTTTTTGTGTGTTTAGAACCCTTTCCTAAGTTAGATCAGGTCTTATGTGGAAATTGTGACCCAATGTTGGAAGAACATAGATTAATATAAATGGGTTAATTATAGTTATAAAAGCTACTTAGTAATAAGCCTGAGCTATCAGGCAATCATTTCTAATTAAGATTAAGCTTTCATGTCTGTTATTTGGGAAATGAAAGGATAGAAAGAAAGTCTGCCTACAAAGAAGTTCCTTTGGAATGGAGAAAGTTGCTTATGAACCTTTTCATAGCATTTTTTATCTCTTTATTTCTCAATGTATAAATGGCTGGGTTTAGGAGAGGTGTAAAAACAGAGTAAAACACAGCAAAAAATTTGTCCAACCAGGTGATATTGAGTGGCCACACATAGATGAAGATACAGGGTACAAAAAATATCATAACTACTGTGATGTGGGCACTGCAAGTGGACAGGGCCTTAGATGCACCAGATTTAGAGCTCTGGTGAACAGTAATAAGAATATATGTATAGGAAATGAGCAACAGAATGAAACATGTTACAGCCACAACCCCACAGTCAGCATTCATTAATGTATGTAAATAATGAGAATCTATGCATGCTAAATTGATTACCAATGGCATATCACAGAAAAAGCTGTCAATTTCTTTTGGGCCACAAAAAGGTAACCGGACAATCACGACTATGTAACTTATACCATGTATAAAGCCAGTGGTCCAGGAAGTCAACACCAACCCAATGCATCTTTTCAGGTTCATAATGGTGAAATAGTGGAGTGGTTTGCAGATGGCCACATAGCGGTCATAAGCCATCACCACCAACAGTACCATCTCTCCTGCAGCAATGCAATGGGCAAAGAAGACCTGGGACATGCAGCCTGCAAAAGAGATGGTCTTGTTTTCCCTGAGGAAGTCTGATATCATCTTTGGAGTAGTAATAGAAGAAAGCCACATATCAACAAAGGACAGATTGGCCAACAGAAAGTACATGGGAGAATGGAGATGGGGGTCAGTGGTGATTAAAACAAGGATAACAATATTTCCAGACATGATGAGCAGATAAAGTACCAAAAACATCACAAAGAGTATGACCTGAACACTCTGTGAGTGGGCAAGTCCCCAAAATATAAATTCTGACACCATGGACTGATTGCCTCCATCCATTTCACTGAGTCCTCAGAAGTGATCTACAAATTAAGAAAGATTATGAATTAGGCATATGAGGAAGGCTACTCACTTTATAGAACTTAACATTCACTTTGAAACTTACCGAGATAAAAATACATACATATAAAGAGAAATCTAAGGCAACAATGAGTTACACTGCTGCTCAAGTGAAAGCTAATGGGCCAAGAGCAACTCCTCACGAAGAGAAGCATCAGGTGTGTCTATTACCCATATGCTCTATCAGGATTTTTTTTCTATTAACAGAGCAATACAGAAGCAGGACAGCAATGTGAAAACCAACCACAAAACAAAGCAAAATATGTGGTTTCTTAAATAAGTTGTCTGAATTTGTCACTAGCAATCATAACATTCCCCAATGGAAATAAGCGTTAATATTGGAAACTGGTGAGGAGTTCGTTTGAATAACAGTGCAAATGGTCTGATAGGATGCTAAAATTTTTGGCCCCATACTTAATTTTCTCATTGGGCATCAGTAGAATTATTTCTGTGACATTGGTAAATTTAAATTTTGCTTAAAACTATAGAGTAAATAATTTGAAAAACTCAATGAGGAAGCATAAGGAACAGAACACCATATAAGATGTACATAGATACCAGGCTAAAATGTACAAACCAGGTTCACAAGCTGGGTGGTGGAAGCGCACACCATTAAGCCCAGAATGTGGGAGGGAGAAGCAAGTAGATCCCTGTGGGTTCGAGGTCAGCCTTATCTGAGTTGGTTCCAGGACAGAATTTAAAGTTACAGAGAAACCCTGTCTTGAAAAAACCAAAAACAAAACAAACAAAAATAAAAAACAAGTTCACAGTTGTTCATTAATAAATGTATATCATTGAAGTTATCTATTCAACTAAACTGATTAACAAAATACCACTGCAAATACCTGTAGGAACAGATTGAACAAAGAATACAACAAATCATATTCAGATCTGAGCTCTGAAAATTACAATTAGTTCAATCTTAGCAGTATAAAATTTGATCTAAAGTTGCATAAACTAATCTTGAGAGCCCTTACATTTTGAAATATTATAGTTTCCTGACATGAGTAATATATCATTTGTCGTCAATCTATCATCAGTATATTTTTTCATTTATCTACTGATCATCTTTGTTCTTTTAAAGAGCAGAATAAATTACATAAACAAGCAAGAATAGCTGTTCTTTAACTGCCATCTTTTGATGAGTATCATATTATATTTTCAGTAACCAACATTCACTCACATCAAAGCACAAGCAGGGTGCTTACACTGATCTAATGGGCAATACTCAAGCCAGATAATGGGTTATCATTACCCATTTCTGCTCACTACATTGACTTTTACATTGCTTTTCAACTTTATTTTATCCTAGATCAGATGAACAATGAAAGGCCCTGAATTCGTCATCAGAATTATTTTACATTACCATTTTCTAAGGACTGAGAGGGTTGGAGTAAGAATGAAAACCAAGAAAGTTTTGAAAATGTCGGGTAACATAACCATCTGCTATAGGAGAATGATGGCAGGTAAGTAAACACATATGCCTTTCAGAGATTTACCAAATATGTAAGGAAAATACACCATTTATACAGCAGAATTCTTGTTCCTTGAAACTTTTTATCTTTCAACATTTCAAAAAGTTTCTGGTCAACCTGAATTATTTGGTTTTGTTTTTATTATTTCTTTAATTTTTAATATTATAATATAAATGTAACATTACTTCCTCCCCTTCCCTAACTCCAGATTCTTCCAAATACTCTTCTTTGTTCTCCTTCATATTCATGATTTAATGCATACATATACATAGATATATATGCATGTATGTTTTACATAAAAATGTGTTTATATGTGTATGTATATATATATGCTTATATGTATATATATTTACATATTCCTAGTTATAAACTGCTCAGTCTGTATTTTGTTTCATGTACATATGTTCAGGGTTAGCCATTTGGAGTTGCAGAACCAATTGGCATTCTTTTTCTTTAGGAAGTCTACTTCTCCAACTCTCAGTATCCTTTAGATCGGCAGTGAGTCTTTGTTGAAGCCTCTTAGCTTTTTCCCATTCCATTTTAGCATGTCTATTGGTGTTGGGTTTGTTGAGCTCAATTTTGAAAATCATGAGAGAACTGTACTCACTAAGAGAGAGTAATCATTTACAGAGCTATGTCAGACTGTCCTTTGGGACCTCTGCTGCAAAGTAGAACCATGTCTCATGGTTTTTAAACATGCCTTTTAAACAATCTCCTCTAGTATTATAGAAGTAGGACACTATTGTGTCAGGCCTCTGTGAATGCAAAGTATCTTATAGCTATTCATAGGAGTGACCATACTTTAACAGACTTATTTAATGATATTACTCAGACTGCTATGTTTCCATGTGATGATTGAGAAGCTAGCAAAAATGGTACCAAATAATAGAATAGCTTAAAGATTGTTAATCATTCAATTTAATAATGGGTTATGAAAATACATAGTAAAGTATACACATAATAACCATTAAGCTGTAAAAGAATCCAAATAAACTGTATGTTGAAACAATTTTATTTGTAAAGTTAAGGCCAAGGATTTTTAATGCTCATTTAAAATCGTTGTGTAATATATGTCTGTACACACATATATGTGTGTGTGTATTTGCACATATGTATTTATTGGAACATATATATTTTCACAAACAGATTCATAGATATTTACACACACATACATAATCACCTTTCTTTAAAATATTTACTACTATAAAGTTTAAATATACCCATTTGGCAACTATGAAATATATAAATGGAAAGGACACATTCAGTATGGAAACTGTTTTTCAGGATCATAACAACTACTTCACTCTTCTTTTTTTTTGCCCATCATCTATTAGTATTTTCAAAGACCGAATGAAATATGTTTATTAAAATGTCTCTGTAATTCTTGAATCTAAATTAGTAATAATTCTCCAAGAAAATCTAATATTGAATTACATGTATAATAAAAAATTAATGAACAGAAGCAAACTGAATAATCATCCTAAGAATCTAAAAGTAAATTAATGTTTTATTATATTTTTTCAATTTTTTTTGCACTGATTGGCCTTCTATCAAAATACTAAAGTTTGTAACAGTCTCAATATTTGAATTTCTGTATTTATGGTTATAGTCATAATTACGCAGCTTAAGAAGATAGCATGTGATAGATACTGATGACTATGTATTTAAATAACCCCATATTAAATTGAATATATAACAATCTTTAAGCCATTGTAATATTTGGTACCATTTTTACTAGCTTCTCAAACATCACATGGAAATAAAACATTCTGAATAGTAGTAGCTTGTAATACCTTGTTTAGTTGGCAGAATGATTGCTGTGTTGTGGATTTTTTACTATATATGTTTTGTTCTGGGTTTTGGCTGTATTTTTTTACTTTTTAAATATGCTTTAATTTGAGTAGAATCACATATGTTTCCATCTTCCCTTTCCTTCCTCAAATGTCTTCCAAATACCCCACATATTCTTCCCATGCTACTTCTCAACTGTGTAGCCCATTTTCTTTGATGTTTATTGCTACGCACATGGTTTATGTATGTAGGTGTATGCACAAAAGCATATAAATAAAATCTGTTGACTCCATTTTTGTAATTGCATATCACTTGGCATTTGACAGAAAATTAGGGGACTCATTCCTACAAAAATTAATCCTCTTTGTCCTAGCAGACAATGATTGGCAGAAATTTTATATCTGATTTTCACAATTTCCAGTTAACTTGCTTTTATTTCTACTCTTATTTTTATGCTGAAAGTTATCTTATCTACTATGCAGTCTTTTATTTAAAATATATTTTATCCAGTTAAGAAGTAGGGAATATTTGGACAATGTTAGCAGTACTTTATTTTATGGATTATCAGATAAAGAATGATGACATTCTGGATGTAGATATTAGAATACATGAAATAGGAGAGGTGGAGAAAATATTTTAATTGACCTCTAATAATGACAGAGGACAAAGAAACCATTCTCATTTCTACATATAGTGGTATAGCTAAAAAGAGATAACCAGAAATATTTTTAAAATTACCTTATGAAAGAATATCAGAGAGATAAGATAACTTACCAGACTCAAAATTTTCTTTCAGATCAGAAAGAAAACATATCTAATGTGTGCTTATGAAGACATCTATATTGTGTAGAGACAGTCTTCCCCTCATTTAGACCTATATTTGCCTCCTGAAATTGTCCCAAGGGTAAAATTCACTTGTATGTTCTGACCCAAATGAGAATGGTGGAGATAATTACTTTGGACATCAATTAGGGATTTTTTCTGCTTAAGGTGATACTGATTGATACATATTTGTGAAAACAGAAAGTGACTAACCCATCTTAGTTATCCCAGCTTTGATTAAAATTAGACAACTTTTCAAAATTATGGTCTTCACCGATAAGGACTAAGGAGATGCTTTCTGATACCTAGTCTCTTAATGTATGTATATAATCAAAGAGGATCATTTTTTGAAGATATGCAACCATTTTCTGTAAAAATGTAAGATATGACCAGAACAAAACCCATGCTGTGAAAGTAATCATGTCAAGTCTGCATCAAATCTTTGTCACATGATGTGCTCCATAATTGTATGTGATACTGGCAAGAATGAAGTCTATGCCACAAACATTAACTTCATGGAATATAAACAATTCTATTGTTTTAGAAAACTAGAGAGTATACCTTTCACTTCATTACAGATGGAGTTGCAGTAGATACTGCAGATAACAAAATTAAAGTGCTACAGTTGATTTTTTTTCCAGTTGGTGTATCTAAATTGTAATTATCAACAATTACTCCACAAGTTATCATGTTATTTTGTTGATAAAATGTACATAAATGTGTATAGTGTAACTTTATTAGCATTTTTATCCAAATGGGACAACAGTGAATATTAATAGAAATTTCTTATAAATATTATGTGACGCCAATAGACATAATATAGGCTTCTATAAACCTAAAATAAGGGAAACTGACAAGAACATGTTCTTTTTTTTTTTTTTTTTGTTTTTCGAGACAGGGTTTCTCTGTGGCTTTGGAACCTGTCCTGGAACTAGCTCTGTAGACCAGGCTGGACTCGAACTCACAGAGATCCGCCTGCCTCTGCCTCCCAAGTGCTGGGATTAAAGGCGTGCGCCACCACCGCCCGGCAAGAACATATTCTTAAGTGTACATTAAGGTAGGTGAGTAAGAATATCAACAATATTAAAACTTACATGTGTTCTTTCTAGCCTGGTTTTTTCAATGATACTATATATTATAATTACACAGACTCTTATATTTTGAATTGTACAAAGCCTGTTTATTTCCCTTTATTATAACAGAATAATTTTCTTCCAGTGATAATCTTCCTCAAATGATTCACAGAAAAATACATAAACACTTTAATGTGTTGCAAAAGATTTATTGTCTAAAATTATGCCACCAAAGTCTGAAAATTTTATTTAATGTTCTGGCTCCAAAACTGAAATTCTCAGAAGAAGATTGTATATGAATCCTTCAGAGGAAACCAGAACACATGGTGACTAAGGAGCACAAATTGAGTCATATCTTGACTGTGTTTCTCAGATAGAACTTAGAACTATTAGTGGTTTCTCTTGGCTCATTTTAATGTCTTCATGATATTTAAATCCGCAAAATCAAAATAAAATAAGAACTGAGACTTTCTAATATTTAGTCACAGATTTTTTTCTATATATTCTCCAAATACTGATCATCAATATTTTAAATTATTCTCTATTTTTAAACTCATTTACTTCTTGATTAATCTTCCTAGATATTAAGTTCTCCATACTATTTTATTTTTTTGACTGTGCTTTGATTTTTTTGTTTCTTTGTTTTGCATTAACACTTAGATTAAATGAGATGCTGAAATTATCCATTGACTCAAGAAATTGTGGCAATGTCCCTCATATCAGGAATAGCCCATTTTTCTTTTATTGGCCAAAGGAAAGCATGTGACACCATAGGACAATTTGCTCTCTCAACCTCACTCAGGCTGTTTTTGGACTCATGAGCAGTTTCTGGTAACTACATGTGTGGTTTACCATTAGCCAAGCAGGTTTCTCAGAAGGACAATTCACATAAAAACCATTCCCCAGATATGTTAATGCTTTGAAAGTAGAGTGATTCTGTACTACTCTTTCTCATAAAATTACTGTTGTCTCTTCTAGCTGTTAAGAGGTAAGTGGGATGATAAAATTTGTATATCAGTAAAAGCAACTACAGTGTAGAATTTTATTCATATGTCAATGTTATCAGTAGAAATTCATTGTGATGAATTCAATTATGTTATTTTCCTTAGGAAAACAATTGGAAATACCTGTAAGGTTGCCTTAAATACTGAGAAGAATTTGCATAAGTAATATTAAAAAGGATAACCCTTGCAATGAGTATTCAAGTATCAATCAATATTATTGACTCCTCCAACCAATTTTTTGGAGTTAATATTTCCTCTCTCTACACACTGATTTAATGTAAATTTTCTTTTTGCACATAATCTAGCATTTTCTTGTCTATGTCCTTTTTTTAATAACACCTATTTTGGAAAATTTCATTCAAATACAAGTTGCAAACAACTATGGAAATTCTGAGAGCCATTAACAGGGTCATCCCATTTCAGAAACAATGTGTTCCAAATAATGTATTTTTCATATTGGCTATTCGGACAGATTTTTCCTTAAATATATATTTTAGACTAATATTTTTACTTCTTCCAATAAAATATTATTTGTTTTCCTTTTTCTATTTCTCCATTCAAGAATTTATACTTGCTCTCCTTCTCCCATTCCTCTCCCGCTCCCCCACTCATCCTCCTCCTTTGCTCTCCCTCCTTAAGAGAGGGCAGGAAACCCCACCCTGTGGGAAGTCCAAGGCCCTCAACCTCCATACGGGTCTAGAAAGACGTGCATTCATTTAGACTAGGGTCCCAAAAAGCCAATACATGCAGTAGAAACAGGTCCCAGTGCCATTATTGATGGATTCTCAGTCAGCCCCCATTGGCAGCTACATTCAGAGAGTCCAGTTTGATCACATGCTCGTTCATTCCGGGTCCAGCTAAATTTGGTGAGCTCCCATTACATCAGGCACACTGTCTTGGTGGGTGGACCAACCCTTCACGGTCCTGACTTCCTTGCTCATCTTCTCCCTCCTTCTGCTCTTCAACTGGACCTTGGAAGCTCAGTCAGTTGCGGGTCTCTGTCTATATCTCCATCCATCACAGACAAAGATTCTATGGTGATATTCGAGATAATCATCAGTGTGATAGTGAGGCAAGGCCAGTTCAGGCACCCTCTCCTTTGCTGCCCAAGGACCTAGCTGGGGAAATCCGCGTGGACACCTGGGATCCCCTTTAGAGCCAAGTCTCTTGCCAATCCTAAAATGGCTCCCTTAATGTAGATATCTTCTTCCCTGCTCCTATATCCGCCCTTCTCCCATCTCCACCCTCCCGCTCCCCCAAGCTCTCCCAAGTCTTTCCCTTGGGAAAGAAGAGAGGTAGATGGAACTGGGAATAATAGAGTGAGGTTGCTGTTGGGATATATTGTATAAGAGAATAATACATTTTTAAAATTAAATATAGGATGGAGATTTAAACAGATGATTCTCAATAGTTAAATCTCAAATGGCTTAGAAACACTTAAAAATGGTCAACATGCATAGCCATCAGGTAAATGAAAAATAAAAACAACTTTAAGATTTCATCTTACACCTGTCAGAATGGCTAAAATCAATAACAGCAGTGACAGATCATGCTATCGAGGATGTTGAATAAGTGAAACACTCCTCCATTATTGGTGGGAGTACAAACTTGGATAGTAACTATGAAAACCAATATGGTGGTTCCTCAAAAATCTGTGAACCAATCTACCTGAAGACCCAGCTATACTACTCTTGGGCATATACACAAAGGACCCTTAATCCTACCACAAACCACTTGCTCAAACATATTTATTGCTACTTTATTAATAGTAACCAGAAACTGGAAACAACCTAGATGTTCCTTAATGGAAGAATGGATAAAAATATGATGCATTTATACAATGGAGTATTACTCAGCTGGGCTATGGGGGTCATATTCATTAAAACTACCAGAAATACACATTTGGAAAAGAAGACAGCATCTTCAACAAGTAGTTCTGGTCAAACTGGATGGTAGCATATAGAAGAATATAAATGGATCTATTCTCATCACCCTGAACAAAACTCAACTCCAAATGGATGAATGACCTCAACATAAAACACAACACACTAAACTTTCAAAAAAAGAAATAGAAAGTGGGGAATAGCCTTGAACTCACTGGCACAGGAGAAGACTTTCTGAACAGAAAACCATTAGCACAGGAATTAAAATCAACAATTATTAAAGGAAACATTGTGAAAGAGAAAATCTTCTGTAAGACAAAGGGCACTGTCAATATGACCAAAAGACAGTCTGCAGAATGAGAAAAGATTTTCAACAATTCCACATCATTTATAGGGCTAATATCCAAAATATATAAATAACTCAAGAAATTAGATATAAAAAACAAATAATCCAATTTTTAAAAATGGGGCACAGATCTAAACAGAGAATTCACAATAAAAGAGTCTCAAATAGATAAGGAATGTTCAATTTTCTTAGCTATTAGGAAAATACAGATGAAAGCTACTTTGAGATTTTTATCTTACACCTATGATAATGGCTAAGATCAATAACACAGTGAAAGCTAATGCTAGTGAGGATGTCAAATAAAGTAGCACTCCTCCATTGCTAGTGGGAGTACAAAGTTGTACAACTACTATGGAATCTTCCAAAGGACACTTTATCCTACAACAATGGGCACTTGTTCAACAGTGTTCATTGCTACCCTATTAATAATATCAAAAACAAAAGAATGGGGGAAATGTGGTATATTTACACAATGAAGTACTGTTCAGCTGTTGTTTTTTAAAAGGACATCATGATAATTGCTGGCAAATGAATGGAACTAGAAAAAAAATCATCATGAGTGAGGACTCCCAGAACCAGAAAAATAAATATAGTATGTGTTCACTTATTTGTATATATTATCCATTAAGTAAAGGAAAACAAAGCTACTACAGTCTGTAATCCCAGAGAGGTCAAGTATAGAGGAAAGGACTGGGAGAGGGGGTTGAGTACATTTATCTCTCTGGGAGGGGAAATAGAATAGATTTTATGGGAAGACTGGAAGTGGTGGGGAAGATAAAAACAAAAGGATAAGATGGGAAGGGGAGATGGGGCTGAAGAAGCGACTATAGGAAAGCAACTAGAGTTGAATTTGTGGAGAGAAACATAGTACAGTGGAATCTTCCTAAAATACATAGTGGAAACCCTAAAAAATAATATGGGAGTCCAAACTGGTCCTCTCTTGTCATGAAATGAGAAGCTTCCCTTTTGGGACTGGATTATATCCTGGAGTTCTTACCTAATAGGGTCTCATGGAAATCTCCCAAACAACTCAGGGGGTTAATAATATAATAGGCTGCTCTCTACAAATAGAAAGCAGGACCACATTGCTCTAGACAGTATCCACACAACTCACTGAACATAGAGAGGCACACCTGGCACCTAAACAGAACCTTTAACAGCATCTAGTTTCTTTGGTATGGAAAGGTACTCTTCGGGCTACCAAAAGAAGATAAACACCAACCCATCCACAAAAATCTTTGATTTACAATCTGTAATGCTTACAAAATGTGCTAAAGCAATATGACACAAAACTTGTGGGAATAAATCATGAATGTCTGATTTGACTTAAGGTCCCCTTGACAAGATGGAACTCATAACCAACAAAAAAACAGAGACTTGGAGAAAAAAAAAACAAATACAAGTCAAAAGAAAATAACAAAATGAATTAATTCTAATGATATGCTTCTATACTCATAGATTATAGCATTATTCAGCCTTTATTAGAAAAAGCTTCATGCTGCAGTAGATGGAAACAAATACCCACAGTCAGACATTAGGCAAAGAGAGAGACCTTGGAACATACAGCTCTATATGGGATATCTCCATCAAATCTTTCCCATAAGAGCTTAGAAAACTTGGAAAAAATATAGAAAGAGTGTAAGAGCCAAAGGGATTAGAAGACAATAAGAACACCCTCTAATTATAATAGGTGTAAGACAATAACAATCCTCTAAATCAACTAAGAAAAACTTATATGAACTCACAAAAACTATAGCAGCAAGCACAGGGCATTCAGGGGTCTGTACGAAATCCTCTGTAAATAAATATTATAGCTTTCTGCTTAGTAGTTTTATAGAACTCCTGAGTGTGTGACTGAGAGGATCTCTGATTCTAGTGCCTTGTCTTGGGGATCTTTTCCTTCTATTGTTTTGCAGTTTTTAGTTTCAAAGTAATGAATTTTGTTTTATATTTTATTTTATTATGTTTTGTTGTTGTCATTTAAAACTCCACTCTTTCTAATGAGAGACAGAAAGAGGGGAATCCAGATAGTCGAGAAGGTGGGAAGAACCAGGAGTAAAGAGAGAGGAAAGTGTAATAAGGACATATTATATGAGAAAATAATCTAATTTTAATATGTGGCCAAAACTATTTTATAATAACCTCCTAACTTCTAAGCACATGAAGTCTATAGCAGACTGAAACTTTTTTTAAATAATAATAAAATAAAGCCTTTTCCTTTAAAATATGTCCAACATGAGAATCAGTGAGGTAATAATGACTACAATAAGTTGAAGCACTAGTACATAAAAGTATTAACAAAAATGGTTGTTAAATTTTAAAAAACTAATATTCCCTTTCTTTGGGAGATACTGGTAAGCTTATTAAATATCTGAACCTTCATGGGTGGTTGCAATAAATATAACAACACTGAAATATTCTATAATATGACTTTCTAAAAGGAAGACAGAATAGAGTATAAATTCTTTGATATATTGCAGCTAAGGAGAAGAGATTATGTATTACAGAAGTAAATATTTCAGGAAAATTCAAGTTCACAATTCAAACTAGCAATTATGGAATTATAAAACCAATGGACATGAAGTGTTATACAGAAGTATACTCAGGTAACTTTTAGTAAGATTTTATTCACTACATAAATATATGAGGATATTCAAAAATATTAAGATAAATTTTATTAAAAACATAGAAGAATACTTTGATCGCATTCCTGTGTGGAAAGAGCTCATATTTAGAATTTAAGACAAAGGAAACAATTTAAAAAATACATGTCATATTTTTTAAAATGTTAAATGATATCTATATCAAAAGATTGGTAAAAATTTTAAATATAAACATATTTGCAAGTTTTAATTATGTTTCACAGAGACAATCTTAGTTTGTGAACCAATTAGTACATGTTCGTGAATATTATAAATTTCTTTTGAGACCCAGGAATTTGCCTATAAACCTTTTCATAGCATTTTTTATCTCTTTATTTCTCAATGTATAAATAGTTGGATTTAGGAGAGGTGTAAAAATAGAGTAAAACACAGCAAGAAATTTATCAAACCAGGTGATACTGAGGGGCCACACATAGATGAAGATGCAGGGAACAAAAAAGATCATCACCACTGTGATGTGGGCACTGCATGTGGACAGAGCCTTAGATGCACCAGATTTAGAGCTCTGGCCAACAGTGATAAGGATATATGTGTAGGAAATGAGCAACAGAGTGAAGCAGCTTACAACTACAACCCCACATTCAGCATTCATTAAAGTGTTTAAATGATGATAATCCATGCAGGCTAGCTTGATCACCAATGGCATATCACAAAAGAAACTGTCTATTTCCTTGGGACCACAAAAAGGCAACTGTGCAACCACTACCAAGTAACTCATACCATGTATAAAGCCAGTAGTCCAAGAAATCAACACCAACCCAGTGCATCTTTTCAGGTTCATAATGGTGAAGTAGTGGAGGGGTTTGCAGATGGCCACATAGCGGTCATAAGCCATTACCACCAACAGCATCATCTCTCCTCCAGCAATGCAATGGGAGAAAAAAACTTGGGACAAGCATCCTGCAAAGGAGATGGTCTTGTATTCTCTGAGAAAGTCTGATATCATCTTAGGAGTAATGTTTGAGGAAAGACACATGTCAATAAAGGACAGGTTGGCCAACAAGAAATACATGGGAGAGTGGAGATGGGGATCAGTGGTGATTAAAACAAGGATGACAATATTTCCAGACACGATGAGCAGATAAAGTATGAAAAATATCACAAAGAGTAAGACCTGAAGATATTTTGAGTTGGTAAGTCCGCAAAGAATAAATTCTGATACCACAGACTGATTGCCCCAATCCATTGCACTCAGTGAGTTTTCAGAAGTGACCTACAAATTAAGAAATATTAAGAATTAGTCATACTAGGAAGGTTACTTCTTTTGTAGAACTTAACATTCGCATTGAAACTTACCTGACTAGAAACACATATATGAAACGAGAAATGTGAGGCGGCCCAAGTGAAAGCCAATGAGCTGAGAGCCACTCCCCATAAACAAGTAAGCACAGCTGTACTTTGTCAGCCTTGGATGAGTGTGACCTTATACTTTCAGTGATTATCAACTATTCATTTCAAAACAGAGACAGGGTGCTTATACAGATCTTATAGATAATATTCAAGCTAAATGGTGAATAATATTTCTCCTTTTTCTTCCCTATATAGTGATTCTAAACTTGTGGGTCTTATCATCCTTTATCTTTTGAAATCTCTAGTTGGGTGGAATCCAGCAGGTGAACAATGAATTCCCTGATGCTATCATCAGAACTATTTAACAGTCCTGCCTTCTGAGGACTCAGAAAGGTGAAGTAAGGATAAAAAACAAGGTAATTATGAAGGCATCAAGTAACAACACATCTATGTGCTATAGCAGCATGATAGCATAAAAGTTAACACATGTGCCTTGCAAAGATTTACCAAATATCTAAGGAAAATACACTGATATACAACAAAGAATTTGTGTTTCTTGAAAAAATTGATTTTTTACATGGAAGTTTCTGGTCAACCTAAAAATTTCCAGATAACTTTTTGTTTTAATTATTTCTTTGACTTTTGAGATAATACTTTAGTTACACCATTTCCCCCTTTCCTCTCTTCTCTATAAATCATACAATAGACCTTCTCCATGCTCTTTTTCAAATACTTGACCTCGGTTTCCAGTAATTACTATTACATGCATATATGCTTTTACCTAAATATGACCTGCTCTGTCTGAATATTGTTACTTGTAAGCTGTAAGAGAAGACCATTTAGTACTGGATAACCTACTAATGTGTTCCTCCTTGAGGATGATTGTTTGTCCAGCTCTTAATATTTCTTAGTTGTCTTTTTTCTTTATGTATGGTTGACTCTTCCTGGAGTCCCCTGTCCTCTTTAGCATATCCACTGTTATTGTCTTTGTTCTGGACAGGATCAGCCACATGATAGAACTGAGCCACAAATGAAAGGAAAAACTATCTAAGAGAGCAAGCTCGTTTCTTTTCAAAGCTGTGTCAGACTACTTTTGACATCTGCTGCATTGTAGAACCAAGTTTCATGCAATGCCTTTTAAAATGCCTCCTCTAATATTATAGATCTATGACACTACTACATCATACATCTATGGATGTAAAATACTTTACACCTATTTTATGATACATTATGGTGACCATGATTCATCAAAACACTTTTAATGATCTTACATGGGGTGTTTTATTTCTAGATGAGGAATGAGACATTAGTAAAAATGGTGCCAGATATTACAATAGCTTTAAAATATTACACATTCAATGTAACATGCAGTAAAGATGTAGAAGAAAATATGCACTCAGAAATCATTAAGCTTTTCTAATACCCAGAGTACAATGATACATGAGTTTCGTCCTTTTATCATATTTTTATTTTATTTTTTTAACAAAATGGTGCTTAAATTTATAGGTAATTATTTTGTTGTTCAAATGATATCTTTGTATAAAATATATAATGATACATACATATAAAACAAATATTTATGTGTGACATTTGTTTATATTTATTTCAGGTAATACAAACCTTTGGTATCAAATACATGTGAATTTGTTTAACCTTTCTTTGATAGACATATGTCTTATACTTTCCTAAGGTCATGCATACATGTTTATATATGCACATACAAACATATATAAAAGACATTGACATGTTTCCTTTCAGGAACATAACAACTATTTCAATATTCTCTGTTCTTGCCCAGGACCTATCAATATTTTAGAAGACCACAGTGACATACAATAATCTATTGAAGTGTCACTGTAATTATTGTGTTTAACGTAGTGGCCATTCTAATGTTGGCTTATACATTAACAATCTTTAATGAAGGGAGACAAACAATTAACTTTCTTAGAGTTTAGAAACAAGTTATTTATTTTCTTCTATGTGTAACCATTTTCTGTATTGATTGCTCTTCTATTCAAATGCTAAACTTTGCAATAGTCACAATGTTTGTACTTATTTAAGTATTTATGGATATAGTGATAATTATAGAACTTAATAGATATCAAGCCTTTGCTGGAGAGGTTGTGGAGTAAGGGGTACACTCATCCATTGCTGGTGGGAATGCAAACTTGTGCAACTACTTTGGAAATCAGTGTGGCAATTTCTCAGGAAATTCGGGATCAACCTACCCCAAGACCTAGTAATATCACTTTTGGGAATATACCCAAGAGATGCCCTATCATACAACAAAAGTATATGCTAAACTATGTTCATAGCAGCATTATTTGTAATAGCCAGAACCTAGAAACAACCTAGACACCCTTCAATGGAAGAATGGATGAAGAAAGTGTGGAATATATACATATTAGAGTACTACTCAGCGGTAAAAAAACAATGACATCATGAATTTTGCATGCAAATGGATGGAAATAGAAAACACTATTTTGAGTGAGGTAACCCAGACCCAAAAAGATGAACATGGGATGTACTCACTCATAATTGGTTTCTAGCCATAAATAAAGGACATTGAGCCTATAATTTGTGACCCTAGAGAAGCTAAATAAGAAGGTGAACCCAAAGAAAAACATATAGTCATCTGCCTGGATATGGGAAGTAAACAAGATTGCAGGGCAAAAACTGGGAACTTGGGGGTGAGGTGGGAGAAGGGTAAGGGGAAATGGGGTGAGTAAAGTGAGAAGGGGAGGATGGGGAAAGCTTGGGGGAATGGGATGGTTGGGATAAAGGAAGGGTAGATAAAAAAAAAGAAAATGACCTACAGACATGTCCACAAGTCAATAAAATGGAGACAATGCCCTTACTGAAACTCCCTTAAATAATTCTAGGCTATGTCAAGTTGATAGTTGAAACTAAGTAGAAGAGTCTCTAATTGATCAGAAAATACTACCAAGAACTGAAAATGAGTTTACATGAAGTTAAAAAGTTTCTTCACAGTAAAATAAACAGTTAATTGAATATAACCTTCCAAACAGGAGAAAAATCTTGCTATCTATACATCTGTCAGAGAATTAATATCTGGGATATATAAAGAACTCATAAAAACGAATCAATAAAAAGCTAATTAATAAATAGGGGATAACTTAAGCAGATAGTTCACGATTGTTAAAGCCCCCAAAAGCCAGAAAACATATGGGAATATATTCAACACCTTTAGCCATCAGGAAATGAATGTCAATTTAAATGGCTATCACTGAGTAAACAAGGAACAATAGTTGTTAGAGAGGATGCCAAGGAATGAAAATCTTTATACACTGCTGATGGGGAGGTAAATTGGTACAAACACTGTGGAAATCCATATGGAGTGTCCTCAAAAAAAAATAAATAAATAAAGACTAAAAATAGATCTGTCATATGACCCAGCTATATCATTTCTAACGGACCTGAAGGACTCTATACCACAGAGGTACCTGAATATACATGTCTATTACAGCTCTACTCACAGTAGCCAAGTCTGCTAATAGGTATGTATACAGAAAATATGACATATATACACAATGGAGTTTTATTCAGCCATAAGGAATGAAATTATATCCTTTGGAGGGGAGTGATTGATACAACTGGAGATAATCATATTAAGTGAATTAACTCAAATATAAAAAGTCAAATACCATGTTTTCTATGAAAAAAGTGATATTTTAGTAGTTTCTAACTTTGTTTTGCTAGCAGACAGGTTGCTATTGTGGTTTTGTCTGTCTGTTTGTTTTGTTTTTAGGAGGTATAGGTTTGTTTAAATTTTAAATGTGCTTTTAATTGAAATACAATTGCATCATTTCTTTTCTTCCCTTTCTTCACTCAAATTCCTCCCAACTATCCTCCCTAAACACTTCTAGAACCAAAACTATAGGTGACAGAATTTTTCTTCAGTAATTATTCTTACATACACACACACATATGTATTTCTATGCACAAATATATGCTCATAACCTGTTTAGTCCAATTTTATTTTTGCCAGGGCTGACCACTATACATTTGACAACAAATTAAAAGGTTCATCTTGGGAGCTGCTAAAACTCCTTCTCCCTGGAGTCAATAATTTCCACAATTTTTGTCCAATTTGGGTTCTATAATGACTGTGTGTTACTTCTGTTCTCATTTGATTTGTTGTCATCTTTACTATTTCTATGCTGAAAGTTGTATATTCACTCTGAATTTAAAATGCTTGGTGTTCTTAATTTGAAGGGAATAATCGTACAGTGGTAGTTGGATAATGCTGTTATGGATTATCTGATATAGAATGATGATCTGATATAGACATGAATAGGAGAGAAATATTAGAGATGGAAAAAACACATTAACTGGTCTCCAAATATGACATAGAACAAAAAAAAACAGTTCTCAGTAAACGCATTAAGTATTTGTCAAAGGAGATAACTAGAACTAGATGGAGAATTTCCTAACAGAAGACTATCAGAGAGCTGACTTACCAAAATCATAATTTTCTCTTTGGTCACACTTTCTTTCCATCTGATGTGTGCTTTTGAAGACATTCATATTATGTAAAAACAGTCTTCCTTAGAGCCTGACCAATCTTCACTTCCTGACATTGTCCCAAGGGTGAACCATGTCAGTTGTTCTGTGTTCTGAACAACATGAGAACCTTGGAAATAATTATCTTGGACATCTCTGGGGGATTTCTCTGTGAAGAGTGATACTGACTGATACAAATTTGTGGAAATAGAAAGACAAATAAGACCCTCTGTTAGTCAGCCCAGCATTGATAATGTTAATCAACTTTTCAAAATTATTCACTTGGCCAAGGAGGGTGAAGGAGAAGCATGTTGCTGCCAAGTCTGTTACTGTATCAATAAAAACAAAGTAACTCAAAATGCATAGCTATGAGACCATTTGCTAAAAGTATAACATATGACTAGAACAAAATCCATATTGTGAACCTAATTTCCTAGTGTATGGCACATCTGTCTCAAGTTGTTTTCACATAACTGATGTATTTCATTATACTCCATACTTGCATGTGATATTTCTAAGTTTAAAATGACTGGAAAAATATTTAGGCTCCATTATGATGATAATTTGACTATTTTTTCATGTATGCATGTGAGTTTGTGTTATAATATATGTGCATTTATATGTGTACATGTATATATACGTACCCATATATATGCACAAATACACACACATATGCAGCTCAGAGGGTCTCTCTGTTAATTCTGTTCTACCATTTTTCTAGGATTTGTTCTCAGGATATCAGACTTGTAGTGAGTGACATTTCATTTGTTTTTAATAAATAAATCTTGCATGAGGATTGGAAAAGTAAAACAGCCAGACTGGCCAGTCTTACAGACTAGGCAACAATAATACACACCTTTAATCATGGTAGCCACAATGACACACACCTATAATCCCAATAGCCACACCAAGTTGCTGTAGAAACCAAGTGGAAGTGGTGCATGCCCTTATTCTGAGAACTAGAGAGGGCTATAAAACAGGAGAAGATAAGCTCTCGGTTTCAGTCTCATTCTGACATTTCCTGGAGGTAGGGTCACCAATTTGGGGTTGAGATAGACGAAAGAGCCAGTGACCGGCTCCTTTGCTTTTCTGATCTTCAGGTACAACACCAATATCAGTCTCCTCACTTTTATTAATCGTGCTTAAATTTTGTGCCAAACATGGGGATTGAACCTAATGACCCTGAAAGCAGGAGTCCAACATCCTACCAACTGTGCTAGATGGGATACTGCCAGTAACTTCATTGTAAAGAATACTCTCAATAAGTTAAGAAATGGGGCAAATCCAGCCAAAAAGCCTCACCTTTAATTCTGACCATATCACTTAGCATGTTAAGACTTATACAGTAAGAAAACCATAGCGATATACAGTAAAGACAGATTCAGAAGAAAAAGCTTCTGAAACAATTTTCAGTGTGTTTACAAAATATATGTAGGCTTGGGAGAGAAAAGAAAAAAATAGAAAAGTCCTTTTAAAAAGCAATAAAGTAGCTGGGCATGGTGGTGCATGTCTTTAATCCCATCTTTCAGGAGGTAAAGGCAAGTGGAACTCTATGAGTTCGAAGCCAGTCTTGTATACAAGAACTAGCTCCATCTTTTTGGGTCTGGGTTACCTCACTCAGGATAGTGTTTTCTATTTCCATCCATTTGCATGCAAAATTCGAGAAGTCATTGTTTTTTGCTGCTGAGTAGTACTCTAATGTGTATATATTCCACACTTTCTTCATCCATTCTTCCATTGAAGGACATCTAGGTTGTTTCCAGGTTCTGGCTATTACAAATAATGCTGCTATGAACATAGTTGAACAAATGCACTTGTCATATGATCGGGCTTCTCTTGGGTATATTCCCAAGAGTGGCATTGCTGGGTCCAGGGGTAGTTTGATCCCGAATTTCCTGAGAAACTGCCACACTGATTTCCAAAGTGGTTGCACAAGTTTGCATTCCCACCAGCAATGGATGAGTGTACTCCTTTCTCCACAACCTCTCCAGCAAAGGCTATCATTGGTGTTTTTGATTTTAGCCATTCTGAAGGGTGTAAGATGATATCTCAAAGTTGTTTTGATTTGCGTTTCCCTGATCGCTAAGGAGGTTGAGCATGACCTTAAGTGTCTTTTGGCCATTTGAACTTCTTCTGTTGAGAATTCTCTGTTCAGATCAGTGCCCCATTTTTTAATTGGGTTAATTAGCATTTTAAAGTCTAGTTTCTTGAGTTCTTAATATATTTTGGAGATCAGACCTTTGTCTGTTGCAGGGTTGGTGAAGATCTTCTCCCAGTCAGTGGGTTGCCTTTTTGAAATGATGAACATGGGATGTACTCACTCATAATTGGTTTCTAGCCATAAATAAAGGTCATTGAGTCTACAATTTGATATCCTAAAGAAGCTAAATAAGAAGGTGAACCCAAAGAAAAACATATAGCTAACCTCCTGGTTATGGGAAGTAGACAAGAATGCCGGGCAAAAAATTGGGATCTTGGGGGTGGGGTGGGAGGGGGGTAAGGGGAGATGGGGAAAGAAAAGGGAGAAGGGGAGGATGGGGGGAACTTGGGGAAACGGGATGATTGGGATAAATGAAGACTGGATAGGGGAGCAGGGAAGCACATTTCTTAATTAAGGGAGCCATCTTAGGGTTGGCAAGAGACTTGGACCTAGAGGGGCTCCCAGGTGCCCAGGGCGATGTCCCCAGTTAGTTCCTGGGGCAGCTGAGGATAGGGAACCTGAAATGACCCTATCCTATAGCCATACTGATGAATATCTTGCATATCACCATAGAACCTTCATCTGGCGATGGAGGGAGATAGAGACAGAGACCCACACTGGAGCACCGGACTGAGCTCCCAATGTCCCAATGAGGAGCAGAAGGAGGGAGAACATGAGCAAAGAAGTCAGGACCACAAGGAGTGCACCCACCCACGGAGACAGTGGGGCTGATCTATTGGGAGCTCACCAAGGCCAGCTGGACTGTGACTGAAAAAGCTTGGGATAAAACCGGACTCTCTGAACATGGTGGACAATGAGGGCTGATGAGAAGCCAAGAACAATTGCATGGGGTTTTGTTCCTACTTCATGTTCTGGCCTTGTGGGAGCCTAGCCAGTTTGGATGTTCACCTTCCTAGACCAGGATGGAGGGGGGAGGATTTTGGACTTTCCACAGGGCAGGGAACCCTGACTGCTCTTCAGGCTGGAGAGGGAGGGGGAAAGGAATGGGGGTAGGGGGAAAGGAGTGGGGGGAGGGGGGAAGAGTGAGAGGAGGGGGAGGGAAATGGGAGGCTGGGAGGAGGCGAAAAAAATTTTTTTTTCAATAAAAAAAATAAAAAAAAATAAATAAAAAAATAAAGAACTAGCTCCAGCACAGGCTCCAAAGATACAGAGAAACCATATCTCTTAAAATAAATCTTTGATTTATGCTCTGTACTGGTTGCCAAATTGTGCTAAATCATTGGTGCCACAAAATTGTGGGAGTAAACAATGAATGTCTAATTTGACTTAAAGTTCTCCCCACAAGATGAAACTCATAACCAACAAAGAACAGATACCAGGTTGCCCAGAGTTCAAAACAAAAACAAAATGTGCAGATTCAAAAAATGATAAAAATGATTGAATCCTAATGATATTCCTCTATTCTCATAGATCATTGCCTTATTCAAACATTATTGAAAAAGCTTCATCACACAGTAGATGGAACCAAATACAGAGACCCACACTCAGATGTTATACAAAGAGAGAGATTTTGAAACATACAACTCTAAATGAGATATCTCCATCAAAACTTTTCAGTCAGAGTTCAAAAAAATATGGAAAAACAAATGGAGAAACAGTGTAAGAACCAGAGGGAATGGAGGACACTAGGAGCACAAGGTCCTCTAAATCAATCAAGAAAAAACTTATGTGAACTCAAAAAGACTAAACAAGCAAGCAAAGGGCCTTCATGAGTTTGCACCAAGTCCTCTGCATATAAATATTACAGCTTTCAGGTTTGAAGTTTTATGGGACTCCTGAGTATGTGAATGAGAGGTTCTGCGATGCTAGTGCTTCCTCTTAGGACTCTTTTTATTCGGTTGTTTTGCAGTGTCCAATTTCAATGTAATGAATTCCATTTTATCTTATATTTTATTCTATTTTATTTTTTGTCACTTAAAACCAGCTCTTTTCTAATGAGAGACAGAAAGTGAGGGGATCCAGGTAGGCGAGAAGGTAAGAGGAGCCAGGAGTAAAGAGAGAGGAAACAATAATAAGGATATATTACATGAGAAAATAATCAATTTTAGTATGTGGCATAAACAAATTTATAATAATCTACCACCTTCTAAGTATATTAAAGTCTAAAACAGAGTGAAAACAAGGTTTTTAAAAATAATAATAATAATAAATAAAGCCTTTCCTTAAAAAAAATTGGCCAGGGTGAAAGTCAGTAAGGTAATAATGACCACAAAAACTTGAAAAATTAGTGCATAAAACATCCACAAAAATAGTTAAAATTGAGGCAGAGGCAGGCAGATCTCTGTGAGTTCGAGGCCAGCCTGGTCTACAAGAGCTAGTTCCAGGAGAGGAACCAAAAAGCTACGGAGAAACCCTGTCTCGAAAAATCAAAAAAAAATAGTTAAAATTTAACAAATGACACTTTCCTTTCTTTAGGTAGAAATACAAAACTTATTAAATAGTCTAAATATTCTTGGTTTTTGCCATAAAATAACAAAGCTAAAATATTCTATAATGTGATTATTAATAAGGAAGACAAAATAGCATATATATTTTTTGATATTTTCCTGATAAGGAGAAGTAATTAAATATACAGGAGATAACATTTTAGGAAAATTCAAGTATACCATCTAAAATTGTAATGATGAAATTAGATAAACAATTAACGGGCATGTAGTGTTATACAGAATTATACTCAGGTAACTTTTACTCAGATTTTATTTGCAAGATAAATATGTGGGGTTAGTTAAAAATAATAAGCAAAAAATTCTAAGAACATTTATGAATACTTTGATGGCATTACTGTGTGGAAAATGTTCATATTTAGAATTTAAGATAAGAGATTTATACTTTTCTGCTGATGAATAAATGTCATATTTTTAAATGTTAAATTGCATATATATATTGAAAGGTTGGTATACATTTTCAATATAAACCATATTTGTTGATTTTAAATATATTTTGTAGAGTCAACCTCATGCTGTTAAGCAATTAGCATATGTTTCTTAATATTATGAATATCCTTTGGGACCCAAGAATTTGCCTATGAACCTTTTCATAGCATTTTTCATTTCTTTATTTCTCAATGTATAAATGGCTGGGTTTAGGAGAGGTGTAAAAACAGAGTAAAACACAGCAAGAAATTTGTCCAACCAGATAATACTGAGGGGCCACACATAGATGAAGATGCAAGGAAGAAAGAAGATCATCACCACCGTGATGTG
The DNA here is from genome assembly GCA_025134845.1 of Neodon shergylaensis. Lineage (NCBI taxonomy): Eukaryota > Metazoa > Chordata > Mammalia > Rodentia > Cricetidae > Neodon > Neodon shergylaensis. Next base: position 7,411,140 of record JABTXL010003485.1, read on the forward strand.
GGCACTGCATGTGGACAGAGCCTTAGATGCACCAGATTTAGAGTTCTGGCCAACAGAGATTAGGATATATGTGTAGGAAATAAGCAACAGAGTGAAGCAGGTTACAGCTACAACCCCACATTCAGCATTCATTAAAGTGTTTAAATCATGGTAATTCATGCAGGCTAGCTTGATCACCAATGGCATATCACAAAAGAAACTGTCTACTTCATTGGGGCCACAAAAAGGCATCTGCACAACCACTGCCAAGTAGCTCATACCATGTATAAAACCAGTAGTCCAAGAAATCAACACCAACGCTGTGCATCTTTTCAGGTTCATAATGGTGAAATAATGGAGTGGTTTGCAGATGGCCACATAGCGGTCATAAGCCATTACCACCAATAGTACCATCTCTCCTCCAGCAATGCAATGGGAGAAGAAAACCTGGAACATGCAGCCTGCGAAGGAGATGGTCTTGTATTCTCTGAGAAAGTCTGATATCATCTTAGGAGTGGTGTTTGAGGAAAGACACATGTCAATAAAGGACAGGTTGGCCAACAAAAAGTACATGGGAGAATGGAGATGGGGGTCAGTGGTGATTAAAACAAGGATGACAATATTTCCAGACACGATGAGCAGATAAAGTATGAAAAATATCACAAAAAGTATGACCTGAAGATTCTTAGAGTTGGTAAGTCCCAAAAGCATAAATTCTGACACCACAGACTGATTGCTCCCATCCATTTCACTCAGTGAGTCCTCAGAAGTGACCTACAAGTTAAGAAAGATTAAGAAATAGTCATAATAGGAAGGTTAATACTTTTGTAGAACTTAACATTCAATTTGAAGCTTACTTGAATAGAAATACATAATGTAAAGAAGAGAAATGTAAGGGAAATATGAGTGACCCTGCTGTCAAGTGAGAGCTAATGAGCCAAGAGCAACTCCCCATGAAGAGAAGCATCAGGTGCGACTGTTATCCACATGTTCTATCAGGAAATTCCTCTACAGGAGAGCAGCAAAAAAGCAGGACAACAATGTGAAAATAAATGTGTGTGGTGAGAATCTATCACTAGCAATCATGATATTCTGTAACAGAAATGGAGTTTAAGCACAGAAATTGCATTGAAGGTCAGTACAAATGGTCAGATAGGATGTTACCCTTATTGGAAGCATGTATGATGATTTCATTGAGCATCAGTAAAATAATATCTATGATATAAATAAATATAAAATTTTAGCTTAAAAGTCTGAAGTAGAGAACTGAAAAACCTCAGCACCTCCAGGAGGAAGCATACAGAATGCCATATAAGATAGACATAAATACCAGATAAATATATTGACTCAGATCCATAGTTATTTATTAATAAGTATGTATCTTTGACTTTATTTATTCAACTAAAATGTTTAACAAAATATTATTGCAAAAGTCATAGGAGTGGAGTTTCCAAAGAACAAGACAGCATGTATTCAAACTGAGCTCTGAATGTCACATTTAGTTTATTCTCAGCACTAGAGAAAAATGTTGATCTGAAGTTGCATCAACAGATGTTGAGAATCCTTAGATGTTAAAATATTGTAGTGTCATTATATGAATAAGTCATCTACCATAAATCAATCAACAATATATTATCTCAATATATCACTTATATACCAATTATCTTTGCTTTTTTAAAGAAGAGAATAAATTACATAAACATGTAAGCAGAGCTGTACTTTGTCAGCCTGGATGAGTGTGACATTATACTTTCAGTGATCATCACTTTTCATCTCAAATCACAGACGGCGTGCTTATAGTGATCTAATCCATAATATTAAGCTGAGTAGTGGATAATATTTCTCCCTTTTCTCCCACACTTAGTGATTCTCAATTTGTGGGTCTTACCATCTTTTATCCTTTGAAGTCTCTAGGTGGGAGGAATACAGCAAGTGAACAATGAGATCCCTGATGTTACATCAGAACTATTTTTTGTTTTCTGAGTCCTGTTTTCAGAGGACTCAGAAAAGTGATGTAAGGATAAAAACAAGGAAATTCTGAAGGCATCAGGTAACAACACATCTATGTGCTATTGATAGCAGAAATGTAAACAAATGTGCCTTACAAAGATTTACCAAATATCTAAAGAAAATACACTGATATACAGCAAAAAGTTTGTGTTCCTTGATAATTTTGATTTTTTATATGGACACTTCTGGTCAACCTGAATATTTCCAGGACAACTTTTTGTTTTGTTTTATTTTAATTATTTCTTTGATTTTTAGATTATAATTTATATACATAATTAACCCCTTCCTCTATTTCCTATAGATAATAAAATAGATCTACTCCATGCTCTCTCAAATTCATAGCCTCTTTTCTAAGTAGTTACTACTTCATGAATATATGCTTATACTTAAATATAACCTGCTCATCTGAATAAAGTTACTTGTATATATAAGCTCTAAGAGGTGACTATTTGGTATTAGATAACCTACTTCTATGCTCTTTCCTGAAGAAGACTATTTCTCCAACTCTTAACATTTCTTAGCTGCCTTTTTTCTTTGTATATTGAGTCATCCTGGAGTCCCCTTTAATATGTTCTCTGTTACTGTATGTGTTCTGCACAAGCTCAGGCAGTCATGATAGAATTGTGCCACAAATGAAAGGAATTGCTATCTAAGAGAGCAAGCTCATTTCTTTTCAGAGCTGTGCCAGACTACTTTTGACAGCTGCTGCATTGTAGAACCAAGTTTCATGCAATGCCTTTTAAAATGCCTCTTCTAATATTATAGATCTGCGACACCACTACATCATACATCTATGGATGTAAAATATTTTATATCTGATTGATGATATGATCTGGTGACCATGATTAATCAAAACTCTTTAAGTAATGGTACTCAGGTTATTTTACTTCTTTATCATGAATAAGCCAATAGTAACAATGGTGCCAGATACTACAATGGCTTAAAAATATTACACACTCAATGTAACCTGTAGTAAATATGTACAAGAAAATAAACACATGAGAATCACTAAGTTGTTCCAGTATCCAGAGAACAATAATGCATGTGTTTACTACCTTTTCATATTTTCTAGTGTATTATTAAGCATTATGGATCTTAAGCTTATAGGAAATTATTTCTTTGTTCAAATGAGCACTTTGTTTAAAATATGTAAGCGTACATACATATAAAACATGTGTGTGACATATACATACATAGTTATTCATTTAGTTCAGGGAATTCATACCTTTATTCTGAAATACAAATGTAAGTGTGTAAACTTTCTTCAAAATACTTACTACATATGGTTTGCTAAGGTCATGCATACCTGTTTGGTAACTATGAGATAGGCAAATATGTAAGATATTTAACATGCTAATTTCCTTTCAGGAACATAACAACCATTTCACCATTCCTTACCTTACCCAAGATCTATCAGTATTTTAGAAGATCGAAATACATACAATATTCTATTCAAGTGTCACTGTAACTTTTATGTTTAATTTGGTGCTATTTATTTTATTCTGGGTGTAATGTATTTCTATATTGATTGCCCTTCTATCAAAGTGCTGAACTTTGTAATAATCCCAATACTTATATTTATTTAAGTATTTATGGATATAGTCATATTTATAGAACGTAATAGATTTCAAGTGACAGATGATAATGATGTAAAGAGTGATATTTTAGTAGTTTCTAAGTTTGTTTTGGTGGCAGATAGGTTGCTATTGTGTTTCTGTTTGTTTGTTTGTTTTGTTTTCAGGGGAGTGTGCTATTTAATTTTTAAATATGCTTTTAATTGAAATATAATTGCATTACTTTCTTCACTCCCTTCCCCCTACAAATTCCTCCCAACTATCCTCCCTAAACTCTTCCAGCAGCAAAACTATAGTTGATAGCATTTTTCTTTTGTAATTATTCTTACACGCACACACATTTTATATGTATATATATATATATATATCCACAAATATATACACATAACTGGTTTAGTACAATTTTACTATTGAATCCTAATTAAGGGCTGACCACTCTGCATTTAAAAACAAATTAAGGAGCTCATCTCTGGGAGAAGCTAGCCCTCCTTCTTCCTGGAGTCTTTTGTTTTCACAATTTATTTTTAATTTGGGTTCTATAATGACCATGTATTACCTCTATTCTCATTTGACTTGTTGTCATCTTTATTATTTCTATGCTGAAAATTATATATTCACTCTTATTTTAAAATGCTTGGTCTTGTTAAGTAGAAGGGAATATTTGAACAGTGGTAGTTGGATACAGCTCTTATGGATTATCTGATAAAGAATGATCTTCTCGTGTATGCATGAGTAGAATATAAATATGAGAAATGAGAAAAAAATCACATTAACTGGCCTCCAAAGATGACATAGAACAAAGAAACAGTTCTAAGCCAAACACATTAAGTATTGGTCAAAAGTGATAACTAGGAATAGATGGATAAGTTCCTAACAGAAGACTATCAGAGAGCTGACTTACCAAAATCATAATTTTTTCTTTGGTCACACTTTCTTCCCGTTTGATATGTGCTTTTGAAGACACTCATATTATGTAAAAACAGTCTGACCAATCTTCACTTCCTGACATTGCCCCATGGGTGAACCATGTCAGTTGTTCTGTGTTCTGAAAACATGAGAACCTTGGAAATAATTATCTTGGACATCTCTCAGGGATTTCTCTGTGAAGAGTGATACTGAATGCTGCAAATTTGTGATAATAGAAAGACAAATAATACCCTCTCTTAGTCAGCCCAGCCTTGGTAATGTTTGTCAACTTTTCAAAGTTATTCACTTCAACAGTGCGGATGAAGGAGAAGCATGTTACTTCCTAGTCTATTACTGTATCAATATAAACAAAATAACCCAACTGCATGGTTATGAGATACTTTTCTAAAAGTGTGAGATATAACTAGACCAAAATCCATACTCTGAACACAATTTCCTAATGCATGGCAACTCAGTTCCAAGTCTTTGTCATAACTGATGTATTACATTGTGCTTTATACTTGCATGTGACATTGCTAGGTTGGAAATAACAGAAAAGATATTTAGGCCCCATTATGTCTTTTAAATAATTTAGCTATACTTATCATGTATGCATGTGAGTGAGTTTGTGCTATAGTGTATGAGCATGTATATGTGTACATATATACACACATATAGATATAGATATATGCACACAAACAGACACACGCTTGCAGTTCAGAAGGTATCTGTGTCAATTCTGTTCTTCTACTTTTACCAATTTTCTACAGGTTGCTCTCAGCTTGTCAGATTTGTATTGGCATTTAATTTTTATTTTAATAAATAAATCTTGCCTGAGGATCAAAAAAGTAAAACAGCCATACCGGCCAGCCTTACAGGCTAGGTAGCAAAGACACTCACCTTTAATCGTAGTAGCCACAATACCACACACCTTTAATCACAGTAGCAACACTAAATTGCCATAGAAACCAGGTGGTAGTTGTGCATGCCCCTAATTCCAAAACTAGAGAGAATTATAAAACAAGAGGGGATAACTCTTAGTCTCTGTCTCATTCTGAGGTTCGCTGGAGGCAGGATCACCAATTTTGGACTGAGATAGAAAAGATAGTGACCAGCTCCTTTGATTTTCTGGTCTTCAGATTGAACACCAATATCAGTTTCTGCATTTTTATTAATTGTGCTTCAATTTGGCATCCAACATGACCCATGACTCTAGAAACAGGAGTCCAATGTTCTACCAGCTGAGCTAGATGACCTCCTGCCAGTACCTTCATCATGAAGCAATACTCTAAATAATTTAAGAAATGGGGTGAGGCCAGCCACTAAAGCCTCACCTTTAATACTAGGCATATCACTTAGCAGTTTAAGACTCATGAAGTCAGGAAACCATAGAGATATAAAGTAAAGATAGATTTAGAAGAAAAAGTTTCTATACAGTTTTACAGTGTGCTTAAAAATATATGTAGGCTTGAGAGAGAAAATAAAAAAAATAGAGAAAGTCCTCTTAAAAAGCAATAAAGTAGCTGGGCATGGTGGTGCATGTCTTTAAACGCAGCTTTCAAGAGGCAGAGGCAGGTTGAACTCTGTGAATTCAAAGCCAGCTTGCTATACAAAAACTAGCTCCAGGAGAGGCTCCAAAACAACAGAGAAATCATGTCTCTTAAAAATAATCTTTTATTTATACTCTGTACTGGTTGCAAAAATGTGCTTAAGCAATGGTGCCATAAAATTTATGGGAGGGGCTGGAGAGATGACTCAGAGGTTAAGAGAATTGCCTGCTCTTCCAAAGGTCCTGAGTTCAATTCCCAGCAACCACATGGTGGCTCACAACCATCTGTAATGAGGTTTGGTGCCCTCGTCTGGCCTGCAGGCATACACACAGACAGAACATTGTATACATAATAAATAAATATTTTTAAAAAAACTTATGGAAGTAAACTATGAATATCTAATTTGACTTAAAGTTCTCTCCACAAGATGAAGCTTATAATCAACAAAGAATTAAAGACCAAGAAACCAAGAGACCAAGACAAAAATAAGTGCAGATTAAAAAAATGATAAAATGGCTGAATCCTAATGATATTCCTCTATTCTCAAAGATCATTGCCTTATTCAAACATTACTGGAAAAGCTTCATCATGCAGTAGATGGAACCAAATACAGAGACCCACAATCAGATGCTATACAAAGAGATTTTGAAACATACAGCTCTAAATGGAATATCTTCTTCATATCTTTTCCCTCAAAGCTCAAAAACTATGGAAAAGTAAATGGAGAAACGGTGTAAGAATCAGAGGGAATGGAGGACACTAGGAGCACAAGGTCCTCTAAATTAACCAAGAATAATCTTATATGAACTCACAAAGACTAAACCAGCAAGCACAAGGGTTTCATGAGTTTGTGCCAAGTCCTCTGCATATAAATATAGCTTTCAGCTCAGAAGTTTTATAGGACTCCTGAGTATGTGAATGAGAGGATCTCTGATTCTAGTGCCTTCTCTTAGGTCCCTTTTTCTTCTGTTGCTTTGCCGTGCCCAACTTCAATGTAATGAATTTCATTTTATCTTATATTTTATTCTATTCTATTTTATTTTGTTGTTATTACTTAAAACTTGCTCTTTTCTAATGAGAGACAGAAAGACAGGGGATCCAGATAGGCAAGAAGTGAGAAAAAACACAAGTAAAGAGAAAGAAAACTGTAATAAATATATATTTGATATTTTCTAGCTAAGGAGAAGTAATTACATATTACAAGAGCAAATATTTTAGGAAAATTCAAATTCACCATTAGAAGTTATAATCATGAAAATAGAAAAACAATTAGTGAGCAAGTGGTGTAATACAGAATCATATTTAGGTAACATTTACTAAGATTTTATTCCTAAGATAACAAATATATGGTGTTGATGAAAAATATTAAGCAAAATTTTTTTGAAAACATAAAAGAATAATTTGATTGCATTACTATGTGGAAAATTTTCATATTTAGAATTTAAGATAAGGGATTCATAAAGTTCTGCTGATGGATGAATAAATTTCATACTTTTAAAAATGTTAATTTATATCTATATTGAAATGTTGGTATAAATTTTTAATATAAACCATATTTGTTGCTTTTAAATATATCTCATAGAGTCAATCTCATGGTGTTAAGCAATTAAAACAGGTTTCTAAATATTATGAAGATATTTTAGAAATATGACTATGAAACTTTTTATAGCATTTTTTGTCTCTTTATTTCTCAATGTATAAATGGCTGGGTTTAGCAGAAGTGTAAAAGCAGAGTAAAACAAAGCAAAAAACTTGTCCAACCAGGTAATACTGAGGGGCCACACATAGATGAAGATGCAAGACAAAAGAAGATCATCACCACAATGATGTGGGCACTGCATATGGACAGAGCCTTAGATGCACCAGATTTAGAGCTCTGAGCAAGAGAGATTAGGATATATGTGTTGGAAATGAGCAACATAATGAAGCAGGTTACAGCTACAACCCCACATTCAGCATTCATTAAAGTGTTTAAACCATGGTAATCCATGCAGACTAGCTTGATAACCAATACCATATCACAAAAGAAACTGTCTATCTACTTGGGGCCATAAAAAGATAATTCCACAACCACTGCCAAGTAAACTAGACCACGTATAAAGCCAGTAGTCCAAGAAATCAACACCAATCCTGTGCATATTTTCAGGTTCATAATGGTGAAATAATGGAGTGGTTTACAGATAGCCACATATTGGTCATTAGCCATTGCCAACAATAGTACCATATCTACTGCACAAACACAATGGGAGAAGACACCTGAAACTTGCAGCCTACACAGGAGATGATCTTGTATTCTCTGAAAAAGTCTGATATCATCTTAGGATTAGTGTTTGAGGAAAGACACAGTGGTGATTCAAACAAGGATGATAATATTTCCAGACATGATGAGCAGATAAAGTCCAAAAACATCACAAAGAGCATGACCTGAAGATTCTTAGAGTTGGTAAGTCCCAAAAGCATAAATTCTGACACCAAAGATTGTTTGCCCTCATTCATTTCACGCAATGCATCCTCAGAGGTGGTCTACGAATTTAGAAAGATTAAATTTAGTCATAATAATTACTTCTTTTGTAGAACTTAACATTACCTTTGAAACTTACCTGGATAGAAAGACATAAATGTAAAGAGAAATGTAAGGCAAATATAAGTGACCCTGCTGCCCAAGTGAAAGCTAATGAGCCAAGAGCAACTCCCCAAGAAAAGAAGCATCAGGTATGACTGTTATACACATGTTCTATCAGGAAATTCCTCTACGAGAGATCAGCAAAAAATCAGGACACCATGTAAAAAATAAAGTGTGGTCTGAATTTATTAGTAGCAATCATGATATTTTATAACAGAAATGGGGTTTAAATACAGAAATTGCATTCATGTTCAGTAAAAATGGTCAGACCTGATGTTACCATTTTTGGAAGCATGTATAATGATTTCATTGAGAATTTGTAAAATAATATCAGTGACTTAAATAAATTAAAATTTCTGCTTAAAAGTCTGAAGTAGATAATTGAAAAGTCTCAGGACCTAAGGGAGGAAGCATACAGAATGCCATATAAGATATACACAGATATCAGATAGAAATATTAAACCAGGTTCACATTTATTTATTAATAAATTTATATCTTTGATTTTAGTTATTCAACTAATCTGATAAACAAAATATCACTGAAAAACCCATAGGAGTGAAGTTACCAAAGAACAAGGCAAACCCTTAGCACTAGAGAAAAATGTTGATCTGAAGTTGCATCAACAGATACTATTTTAGTTTCTTTATATGAATAAAAAGTCATATACTATCAATCTGTCAACAGTATATTTTCTCAGTATATCACATATCTACCAATTATCTTTGCCATTTTAAAGATCAGAATAAATTACATAAACATATAAGCAGAGCTATTCTTTGTCAGTTTTGGATGAGTGTGACATTATACTTTCAGTGATCATCAATTTTCATCTCAAATCACATAAGGGTGCTTATGCTGATGTAATAGATAGTACTAAGCTGGATGCTGGATAATATTCCCCCCCCTTTCTCCCACACTTAGTGATTCTCAACATGTGGGTCTTATCATCCTTTATCCTTTGAAATCTCAAGTGGGAGGAATGCAGCAGGTGAACAATGCTATCATCAGAACTATTTGACAATTCTGTTTTTTGAGGACCAGAAAGGTGGAGTAAGGATAAAAAATACAACAAAATTTTGAAGACATGGGTAAGAACACATCTATTGCTATAGCAGCATGATAGCAGAAAAGTAGACACATGTGTATTGCAAAGATTTAACAAATATCTAAGGAAAATACACTGATATACAGCAAAGTGTTTGTGTTTCTTGATGGTAATAGGCTTGGCAAACCAAGTTGGGAGGGGGCAAACCTATCCCATTAGTAGAGTGCCTTGCCAATGGTCAGTCCTTGAGAACACAGATGTGCACTGTAGTTCAAAGGCTCTGATTAGGTTGTGGTTTGTCTTCTGATGAGGTGTTTTTACATATTATATTACAACAAGTGTTATTCCCATAACACCGAGCTTTTTGTTTGGCTTAGCAAGGGCACGAAACCCTCGAATTTAGTTGCAACCAAGTGACTAGTCTATGAAACTATTTTCATGTATTATGGGAACCTAGTTTGAATCATGATTTGAGTATTATAAAAAGAAAACTGGCTTTGCAATAAAGTATGCAGTTGTATCTCCTACTCTGCATCCCCTGTGTCCTGATTTCTGCAGCACTACCCAGGGTCATCCATAACCGAGGAGGTTGGGGAAGGGTCCTCAACACTTGATAACTTTGATTTTTTACATGGAAGCTTCTGATTAACCTGAAAGTTTCCAGGACAACTTTTTCTTTTATTTTGTTTAATTATTTCTTTGGTTTCTTTTAGATTATAATTTAGTTCCATTATTACCTCCTTCCTACTATTTCCTAAAAATCATATAATAGACTTATTCCATGCTCTCTTTCAAATTCATAGCCTCTGTTTTCAGTAGTTACTACTTCCTGAATATATGCATTTACCTAAATATAACCTGCTCAGTCTGAATACTGCTACTTGTATATGTAAATTGTAAGAGGTGACTATTTGGTATTAGATAACCTACTATGTGCTCCTCCTTGAGGAAGACACTATCTCCAACCCTTAACATTTCTTAGTTCTGTTTTATCTTTGTGTATGGTTGAGTCATCCTGGAGTCCCCTGTCTTCTTTAACACGATCTCAGTTATTGTCTTTGTTCCGCACAAGTTCAGGCAGTCATAATAGAACTTTGCCCCAAATGAAAGGAAATGCCATATAAGAGAGCAAGGACATTGCTCTTCAGAGCTGTTTCAGACTATCACTTTGACCTCTACTGCAAAATAGAACCAAATATCATGTTGTTGCAAGCAGGCCACTTGTTTGTTTTTGGCTGCCCTGCAGCTCTGAAATAATCACACAGAAATTGTATTATTTAAATCAATGCTTGGCTCATTAGTTCAAGTTTCTTATTGCCTAACCTTACATATTAATTTAACCCATCTCTATTAATCTGTGTATTGCCACAAGGCTATGGCTTACCTGCTAAAGTTCTGCCATCTGTTTCTAGTAGGGTTACATGGATTCTCTCTCTGCCTTTTTTTCCCAGCATTCATTTTAGTTTCTTCCTGCCTACCTATGTTCTGCCCTATCAACAGGCCAAGGCATTTTTTTTTTATTCATCAATGGTATTTACAGCATACAGAGGGGAATTCCAAATCACCTCTCCTTTTCTGTTTAAATAAAAAGGAAGGTTTTAACATTAACATAGTAAAATAACATATTGCATATTACAGGTAACAAGTAAGAAGTATAGTTACAATATTAATATCTACTTTATCTTTTATCATAACTAAGGAAAACCATATTATTACTATCTATTCTTCAACTCCATCAAAGCCTCCAGAAGAATATAATATTACTTAAATAAAAATGAAGTATACTGTAAGCAACTTTCAAAACTCTAGAATTGGCAGAAACATCTCATTTCCTGAACAGTCACCCAAAGTTCCTCTGTACCGTTGGGGCATCCATCTTCAACCTACAGGCCTATAGTATCTAGCAGACTTCTCCATGAAGAAGGAAATTTCAAAGACAGTTCCAGCCTATATTGGCAGTTTGTCAGTCATATTTTTCTGTATCCTGAAGAATGTCTAGCAGACTCTTTCATGAAGCAGGAAATCCAAAGGGCCATCTCACATTTACACAAGTTCAGCAGTTATTTCTGTGTGGGTCCTTCATGTCTAGTTTACAGAGCATACCACCAAGCACTCCAGACAAGAGTAGGTTTTATTTTTTTCCTAAATGGCTAACAGATGAGGAGCCTCTTTGATGTCCATCTTCTTCTTGAAGTAATTGGTCCTGCCAGGAGCAGATGTGTCTCACTGTCATAAAAGTCCTAACTTCTGACATATTCAAATGCCATATTATGTAGGACTTTGAAAGGTTTGAAGAACACCAATCTAATTAAAATAAATCTCTATATATCTAGAAAATCTAACTAACATGACTAGAAGTTTGACTATTATAGATGATTACCTATTAACCTAATTTCTTAATTATATATTACATTTTTAAATGAGCTAGACAAACATACTTTAATCATGATCAGAAATACATATACACAGTACAACAAAATTAACCTTAAATTTGTATCAATAGACCAAGATCCATACCAATTCAAATCTCTATATCATGTCCCCATTTAAATGTAAACAAACATTTATATACAATATTTGGGAAGTGGGCATTTGTCTGTCCGAACTGCTTCCTGCTGTTTGTTATGTGAATTATTTGGTGGTGGGGGGGGGGCCTGTTCACGCAACCTTTCAGAGAGTCTTGGTCCAACAAACCACATTACCCTGAAATTAATCCACAGGTTCTCATCCTCTGTAGAAACAAAAAAGAACCTCATTTCCAAAGCAACATATCCTTAGATTCATATTCTGAAGTTAAGATACCTTTATAATATACATGCTAGTTTAGCTAGCAGCCCATACAATTAACTGTCTCTCCATACTTAGCTCCTTCACAGTAAAAAATTCAAAGAAAACACAATAATACACATAATCCAGACTCTATGTATATTCTATCTTTATGTGGCTTTCTTACTCTATTACTTTTTAATATTTATTTTCTTATCTTCATTCTAATTTATGACTTCTGTATTCTTTTTCTTTAAAGACTTTATTTTATTTTTTATAAATTATTTACTTCCTTTTATAACTCTTTATACTCTTTTTTTCTCTTTCTCAAACCTACATATATTTATCCAACACTACCACACATTTAGAGGTCTTTTCCACCTGAATTTGTCTTGTTCTGTATCTGTAATTCATTACTGTCAAGGAGTACTTCTTTTTTTCTTTTTTTTTTTTATTGAAAAAATATCCCAGCTTCCTCTCAGCCTCCCATTTCCCTCCCCCTCCTCCCGCCCCTCTCCCCCTCCCGCCACTCCTCTCCCCTTCCCTCTTCAGTCTGAAGAGCAGTCAGGGTTCCCTGCCCTGTGGAAAGTCCAGGGTCTTCTCTCCTCCATCCAGGTCTAGGAAGGTGAACATCCAAACTGGCTAGGCTCCCACAAAGCCAGAACATGAAGTAGGAACAAAACCCCATGCCATTGTCCTTGGCTTCTCATCAGCCCTTATTGTCCGCCATGTTTAGAGAGTCCGGTTTTATCCCATGCTTTTTCAGTCACAGTCCAGACCCAAAAAGAGAATCATGGGATGTACTCACTCATAATTGGTTTCTAGCCATAAATGTAGGTCACTGAGTCTGTAATTTGTGATCCTAAAGAAGCTAAATAAGAAGGTGAACCCAAAGAAAAACATATAGTTATTATCCCTGCTATGGGAAATAGAGAAGATTGCTGGGCAAAAAATTGGGACCTTGGGGGTGGGGTGGGATGGGGGTAAGGGGAGATGGGGAGAGAAAAGTGAGAAGGGGAGGATGGGGGGAACTTGGGGAAACGGGAAGATTGGGGATAAAACAAGGTTGGATAGAGGAGCAGGGAATCACATAACTTAATTAAGGGAACCACCTTAGGGTTGGTAAGAGACATGAACCTAGAGTGGCGCCCAGGTGCCCAGGGCAGTGTCCCCAGTTAGTTCCTTGGGCAGCTGAGGATAGGGAACCTGAAATGACCCTATCCTATAGCCATACTGATGAATATCTTGCATATCACCATAGAACCTTCATCTGGCGATGGATGGAGATAGAGACAGAGACCCACACTGGAGCATCGGACTGAGCTCCCAAAGTCCCAATGAGGAGCAGAAAAGAGGGAGAACATGAGCATGGAAGTCAGGACCATGAGAGGTGCGCCCATCCACCGAGACAGTGGGGCTGATCTATTGGGAGCTAACCAAGGCCAGCAAGGAGTACTTCTTAAAATGTTTAGTGCTTCTTAAAAACCTAAGCATCATTATTGCTAGGTCAAATTCAGTACTTCCAGCTTGCTCTGCAGTCTAGAATGTTGGAGCTCTTTTCTGCCTCTGAGAGCCATGTGCATTGCCGCATTTTTAGGCACACAGACAGTCTATTGTTGTCATTAAGCAAGTTGTAGCACAATTCATTTAAATGCTCAGCCTCCTGAAAGTGTCAGTTTGTGCTAGCAGCACTGCCCACAGCCAGGAAGCCACTATTTTAAAATAGTGTTTTTTTCTGCTACCACTGAATCAGAAAGACCTCTGTTGAAAGAGCTACAGCACAACTCCAGCAAGGTAAGCCCATTCGAGACAAAAAAAATGTAGCTAAACTTTGTTTTTTGTGTGTGTCTAAAATTCCATTCCAAGGCCTCTCAGGTTTTACATGGATTTTAGTTTGCCACGTTGGCACCAATTTGTTGAAGAGGGACACTAGTTTGTTTCCTGTCATCTCAGACTCCCAAAATAGTCACACAGAAGCTATATTATTTAAATAACTGCTTTTCCCATTAGCTCTAGCTTTTTATTGGCTAACACTTACATATTAATTTAACCCATCTCTATTTATCTGTGTATTGCCATGAGGCTGTGGCTTACCAGCTAAAGTTCCAGCATCTGTCTCCAGTGGGGCTACTTGGTTTCTCTCTCTCCACATTCCTTTTCCCAGCATTTGGTTTAGTTTCCCTGCCTACCTATCTTCCCTATTAACAGGCCAAGGCAATTTCTTTATTCACCAATGGTATTCACAGCATCAATAGGGGAATACCACATCATTAAGTAAGGTCATTTAAATTAACTCTTCTAGTATTACAGATGTATGACACTAATACATTATATATCTGTGCGTGTAAAATATCTTATATCTGATTTATGATATGTTCTGGTGACAATGGTTCATCAAAACTCTTTTTAGATGTTACTCAGTATATTTTATTTCTAGATGATATATAAGATAATAGTAAAAATGTTGTCAGATACTACAATAACTTAAAAATACTACACACTCAATGTAACCTGTAGCCAACATGTAGAAAAATATATACACATGGGAATCATTAAATCTTTCTAGTCTGCAGAGTACGATGATACATGAATTGCCTCCCTTTATCATATTTTCTAGTGTATTTTTAAATAGCATGGTTCATAAGGTTATAGACAATTATTTCTTTATTCAGTCCAGCTCTTTGTATAAAATATTCAAGCATACAAACATAAAATATATGTGTGACAAATATATATACATATATTTACATATTTTTATATTAGTTTAGGTAATATATATCTTTGCTATGAAATGTGTGTATATGTGCAACTTTATTTAAAATACTTGCTACTTGTACTTTCATAAGGTCACACAGACCTATTCATTAACTATGAAATAAGCAGAAATAAAAGACATTTGACAGGCTAATTTCCTTTCAGGAACATAACAACCATTTCACAATTTTCTCTTGTCCAGGACCAATCAGTATTTTAGAAGACCCAATGATATACATTATTCTATTAAAGTGTAACTGTAATTTTTTGTTTAACTCAATGTCAATTCTAATGTTGGCTATTACATTAATAATATTTAATGAAGGGACACAGCTTAATTATATTTTTTAGAGACCAGCAACAAGATATTTATTTTCTTCTATGTGCAAAGTTTTTCTATACTGATTGCCCTTATATCAAAGTGCTAACCTTTGTAATAGTCTCAATATTTATACTTCTTTAAGTATTTATGGATATAGTCATATTTATAGAAATTAATAGACATCAAGTGATAGATAAAAATGATTTAAAGGTTGATAATTTAGTAGCTTCTAAGTTTGTTTTGCTAGCAGATTGTGTGCAATTGTGTTATTGTCTGTTTTGTTTGTTGGTGTGTAAGGTTTATTTTAATTTTTAATGTAAATACATAATATCACTTCCTTCCCTCCCCTTCCTCCTCAAATTCCTCCAAAATACCCTCACTAAACCCTTCCAGCACCACCACTACAGTTGATAACATTTTTTTGGTAATTTTTCATATATATATATATATATATATATATATATATATATATATATATACACTTGTGTACACAAATATATACACATGACCTGCTGAAATTTATTATTGCATCCTAATACAGGGCTGAACACTCTACATTTGAAAACAAATTAAGGAGCTCTTTCTGGAAGCAGCTAACTCTCCTTCTTCTTGAAGTCATTAATTTTCAGTATTTTGTTTTTCAATTTGGGTTCTATAATGACCACGTATTACCTCTAATTCTCATTTGATTTGTTGTCATCTTTACTATTTCTATGCTTAAAGTTAAATATTCACTCCAATTTAAAATGCTTGGTCTTGCTCAGTTGAAGGGAATAATCATATAATGGTAGTTGGATAAAGCTGTTATGGATTATCTGATATAGAATGATGATCTTCTGATGTAGACATAAATAGGAGAGAAACATGAGAGATGGGAAAAAAATCACATTAACTGACCTCCAAGGATGACATAGAACAAAGAAACAGTTCTCAGTGAACACATTGGGTATTGGTAAAAAGGGATAACTAGAAGTAGATGGAGAATTTTGTAACAGAAGCCTATCAGAGAGATGACTTACCAAAATTATAGTTTTCTCTTTGGTCACACTTTCTTTCCATCTGATGTGTGCTTATGAACACATTCATGTTGTGTAAAAACAGTCTTCCTCTCAGCCTGACCAATCTTCACTTTCTGACATTTCCCATGGGTGAACTATGCCAGTTGTTTTGTATTCTGGATATAATGAGAACCTTGGAAATAATTATCTTGGACATCTCTGAGGGATTTCTCTCTTAAGAGTAATACTTAGTGCAGAAAATTTGTGAAAATAGAAAGGTAAGGAAAACCCTTTGTTTATCAGCCCAGCATTGGTAGTGTTAGTCAAATTTCAAAATTATTCACTTCACCAATGAGGATGAAGAAGAAGCATGTTGCTGCCTAGTCTGTTATTGTCTTAATATAAACAAAGTAACTCAAATGCATAGTTAGGAGACGATTTGTAAATGTGTGAGATATGACTAGAACAAAATCCATGCTGGGAACATAATTTTCCAATTTATGAAAAATCTATTTCATTTCTTCATCACATAATTCATGGATTTCATTGTGCTACATACTTGCATGTGATATTGCTAGGTTTGAAATGTCTGGCAACACATATAGTCCCCATTATGTTTTTTTTAAAATAATTTAGCTATACTTATCTATGCTTGTGAGTGAGTGTATGCTATAGTATATGTGCATGTATACATGTACATATACATATATATGTGTTTATATATATATATATATGTGTGTACACATATGCAACTCAGAGAGTCTCTCTGTTAATTCTGTTCTACCTTTATCAATTTTTTAGGGGTTGTTCTCGGGTTGTCAGATTTGTAGTGGCATTTAAATTGTATTTTAATAAATAAATCTTGCCTGATGATCAGAAAAGTAAAACAGCCACACTGGCCAGCATTACAGACTAGGCTGCAATTACACACATTTTTAATCCCAGTAGTCATACTAAGTTGCCATAGAAAGTAGGTGGTAGTGGTATATGCCCTTAATCCTAGAACTAGAGAGGATTATAAATCAGGAGGAGATAGCTCTCAGTCTTAGTCTAATTCTGAGTTTCCTGGAGGTAGGAAAACCAATTTTATACTGAGATAGAAGAAAAAGACAGTGACTGGCTACTTTGCTTTTTTGGTCTTCATATTGAACACCATCATCAGTGTCTGCATTTTTATTAATTGTGCTCCATTTGGCAATCAACATGAGGATCAAACGCATGACCCTATGAACAGGAGTCCAATGTTCTACCAGATGAATTAGGTGGGCTCCTGCCAGTACCTTCACCATGAAGGTATACTCTTAAAATGTTAAGGAATGGGGCAAAGCCAGCCACTAAAACCTCACTGTTATTTTAGCTATATATATCACCTAGCAGTTTAAGACTCATGCAGTCAGGAAACCATCGAGATATACAGTAAAATCAGATTCAGAAGAGAAAGTTTCTAAACAATTTACAGTGTGTTTAAAAATATATGTAGGCTTGATAGAGGAAAAAAAAAGAAAAAGAGAAAGTCCTTTTAAAAAGCAATAAAGTAGCTGGGCATGGTGGTACATGTCTTCAGCTCATCTTTCAGGAAATAGAGGCAGGTAGAACTCTGTGAGTTTGAAGCCAGACTTGAATACAATTAGTTCTAGGACAGACTCCAAAGCTACAGAGAAATCCTGTCTCAAATAAATAAATAAATAAATAAGTAAATAAATAAACTTTGATTTATACTGTTTACTGCTTGCCAAATTAAGCTAATGGAATGGTGCCACAAAACTTGTGGGAGAAAAAAAGGAATGTCTAAATTGACTTAAAATTCTCCCCACAAGATGAAACTCATATCTAAAAACCAAAGACCAGGCAGCCCAGAGAACAAGACGAAAATGTGCATATTCAAAAAAATATGAAATGATTGAATCCTAATGACATTCCTCTATTCTCATAGATTATTGCCTCATTCAAACATTATTGGGAAAGCTTCATCATGCATTAGATGGAAACAAATACAAAGACCCACAATCAGACATTATACAAAGAGAGATTTTGAAATATAAAACTCTAAATGGAATATCTCCATCAAGCTTTTTCCCTCAGAGCTCACATATGAAAAAGTAAATGGAGAAACAGTGTAGAACCAGAGGGAATGGAGGAAACTAGGAGCACAAGGTCCTCTAGCTCAACCAAGAAAATACTTACATGAACTAACAAAGACTAAAGCAGCAAGCACAGGGCTTTCATGATTTAGTGCCATACCCTCTTCATATAAATATAGCTTTCAGCTTAGACATTTTATGGGACTCCTGAGTGTGTGAATGAGAGGATCTCTGATATTAGTGCTTTCTCTTAGGTCTCTTTTTCTTCTGTTGCTTTGCAGTGTTCATCTTCAATATAACGAATTTCATTTTATCTTTTATTTTATTTTATCTTGTTGTTATCACTTAAAACCTGCTCTTTTCTAATGAGAGACAGAAAATGATGGGAATACAAATAGGCAAGAAGGTGAGAGGAACCAGGAGTAAAGAGAAAGGAAACTGTAATAAGTATATATTGCATGAGAAAATAATCAATTCTAATATGTAGCTTAAGCAAATGTATAGTCATCTCCCAGCTTCTAAGTATATTTAAGTCTATAGAAAACTGACATGATGTTATTTTTAAGTAATAATAATAATAAAATAAAGCCATTTCCTTTAAAAAAAAATATTGTCCAGGGTGAGACTCACTAAGGCAATAATGACCATAATAAGTTAAAACATTACTACATTTAAACATCCACAAAATGGTTAAAATTTAAAAAATGACACTTTCTTCTCTTTGGATGGAAATACTAAACTTATTAAATATTCTAAAACTTCTTGGTTTTTCCACAAAAATAACAAAACCAAAATATTATATGATGTGATTATTAAAAAAAAAGTATCGAGTATATAAAATTGTTTGATATTTCCTGGCTAAGGAGAAGTAGTTACATATTACAGGAGAAAATATTTTAGGAAAATTCAAGTTCACCATTAGAATTTATAATCATGAAATTAGAAAAACATTTAATGGGCATGTGGTGTTATACAGAATTATATTCAAGTAACATTTACTAAGATTTTATTCGTAAGATAAATATATGGGGTTGGTCAAAAATGTTAAACTAAAATTTATTAAAACCATAGAATACTTTGATGGCATTCCTGTGTGGAAAAAGTTTATATTAAGAATATAAGAAAAAGAATTAACAGTGTTCTGCTGATTGATGAATAAATGTCATATATTTTAAAATGTTAAATTGTATCTATATTGAAAGATTGGTATAAAATGTCAATAAACCGTATTTTGGGTTTAAATATATTTCATAGAGTCAGTCTCATGGTGTGAAACAATTAGTGCATGTTTCTGAATATTATGAATATCCTTAGGGTCCCAAGAATTTGCCTATGAATCTTTTCATAGCATTTTTCATCTCTTTATTTCTCAATGTATAAATGGCTGGGTTTAATAGAGGTGTAAAAAAAGAGTAAAACACAGCAAGAAATTTGTCCAACCAGGTAATACTGAGGGGCCACACATAAATGAAGATGCAAGGAAGAAAGAAGATCATTACCACCGTGATGTGGGCACTGCATGTGGACAGAGCCTTAGATACACCAGATTTAGAGCTCTGGCCAACAGTGATTAGGATATATGTATATGAAATCAGCAATAGAATGAAGCAGGTTACAGCCACAATCCCACAGTCAGCATGCATTAAAGTATTTAGATCATGGTAATCTATGCAGGCTAGCTTGATCACCAATGGCATATCACAAAAGAAACTGTCTATTTCCTTGGGACCACAAAAAGGTAGCTGCAAAACAACTGTCAAGTAACTTATGCCATGTATAAGGCCAGTAGTCCAAGAAATCAACACCAACCCAGTGCATCTTTTCAGGTTCATAATGGTGAAATAGTGGAGTGGTTTACAGATGGCCACATAGCGGTCATAAGCCATTACCACTAACAGCACCATCTCCACTGCACCAACACAATGGGAGAAGAAAATCTGGAAAATGCAGCCTGCAAAGGAGATGGTCTTGTATTCTCTGAGAAAATCTGATATCATCTTAGGAGTGGTGTTTGAAGAAAGACATAAGTCAACAAAGGACAGGTTGGCCAAGAAGAAGTACATGGGAGAATGGAGATGGGGGTCAGTGGTGATTAAAACAAGGATGACAATATTTCCAGACACGATGAGCAGATAAAGTATGAAAAATATCACAAAGAGTAAGACCTGAAGATTCTTAGAGTCGGTAAGTCCCAAAAGCATAAATTCTGACACCACAGACTGATTGTTCCCATCCATTTCACTCAGTGAGTCCTCAGAAGTGGCCTGCAAGTTAAGAAAGATTAAGTTTTAGTTGTAATAGGAAGGTTACTTCTTTTGTAGAACTATATATTAACTTTGAAACTTACCTGGATGGAAATACATAAATGTAAAGAGGAATCTAATGCAAATATGAGTGACACTGCTGCCCAAATGAAAGCTAATGAACCAAGAGCAACTCCCAATGACAAGTAGCATCAGGTGTGACTGTTATCCACATGCTCAATCAGGAAATTCCTCTACAAGAGAGCAGCAAAGAAGCAGGATGACAATGTGAAGAAAAAGTCTGTGGTCTGAATTTATCACTAACAATCATTATATTCTGTAACATAAATGGGGCTTAAACATAGAAATTGCATTTATGTTCAGTACAAATGGTCAGACAGGATGTTACCATTTTTGGAAGCATTATGATGATTGCTTTGAGCATTAGGAAAATAATATTAGTTACATAAATAAATTAAAATTTTGAGCTAAAACTCAGAAGTAGAGAATTGGAAACCTTCAAAATCTCAGAGAGGAAGCATACAGAATGCCATATGACATATACACATTGATAGCAACACTGAACCAGATCCAGTGTTATTTATTATTAAATATATAGCTTTGACTTTATTTATTCAACTAAACTGATTAACAAAATATCATTGCCGGGCGGTGGTGGCGCACGCCTTTAATCCCAGCACTCGGGAGGCAGAGGCAGGTGAATCTCTGTGAGTTCGAGACCAGCCTGGTCTACAAGAGCTAGTTCCAGGACAGGCTCCAAAACCACAGAGAAACCCTGTTTCGAAAAACCAAAAAAAAAAAAAAATATCATTGCAAAATCCATAGGAGGTGATTTACCAAAGCACATGGCAACATGCATTCAAATCTCAGCTCTGAAAGTCATGTTTTAGTTCAGTCTTAGCACTAGAAAAAAATGTTGATCTTAATTGCATCAACAGATATTGAGAATCCTTATATGTTAAAGTATTATATTTTATTGATATGAATAAGTTATCTATCATCAATCTATAAATAGTATATTTTCTCATTATATCACATTTATACCAATTAATTTTGCTTTTTTAAAAGAAGATAATAAATTACATAAACATGTAAGCACAGCTATTCTTTGTCAGCCTGGATGAGTGTGACATTATACTCTCAGTGATCATCAATTTTCATCCCAAATCACAGAAGCATGCTTATACTGATCTAATAAATAATACTAAGCTGAATGGTGGATAGTATTTCTACCTTTTCTCCCACATTTAGTGATTCTCAACACGTGGGTCTTATCATCCTTTATCCTTTGAAATCTCTAGGTGGGAGGAATACATCAGGTGAACAATGAGATCCCTCATGTTATCATCAGAACTATTTGACAGTCCTGTTTTCTGAGGACTCAGAAAGGTGGAATAAGGATAAAACAAAGAAAAAAATTTGACGACATAGGTAACAACACATCAATGTGCTATAGCAGCATGATAGCATAAAAGTAAACACATGTGCCTTGCAAAGATTTATCAAATATCTAAGGAAAATACACTGATACACAGCATAGAGTTTGTGTTTTTTGATAATTATGATTTTTCATAAGAAAGCTTCTGATAAACCTAAATATTTCAGGACAACATTTTGTTTTGCTTTATTCTAATTATTTCTTTGAATTTTTAGATTATAATGCAGTTAAATCATTTCTCCCTTCCCTCTCTTTCCTATAAATCATATAATAGACCCACTCCATGCTCTTTCAAATTCATGGTTTCTTTTTTTCAGTACCTACTACTTCATGAATATATGCTTATACCTAAATATAACCCGCTCAGTCTGAATAGTGTTACTTGTATATATAAGCCGCAAGAGGTGACCATTTGGTATTAGATAACCTATAGATATGCTCCTCCCTGAGGATGATTGTTTCTCCAGCTCTTAACATTTCTTAGTTGCCTTTTTTTCTTCGTGTGTGGTTGAGTCATCCTGGAGTTCCCTATCCTCTTTAACATAGTCTCTGGTATTGTCTTTGTTCTGCACAAGTTCACGCAGCCATGATAAACTTTGCCACAAATGAATTACCATTTAAGAGAGCAAGCACATTTCAGAGCTGTGTGAGACTATCCTTTTGACCTCTACTGCCAAGTAGAACCAAGTATCAAGTAATGCCTTTTAAATTAACTCTTCTAGTATTATAAATGTACAACACTACTACATAATATCTCTGTAGATATAAAATATCTTATATCTGATTTATGATACTTTCTGGTGACCATGATTCATCAAAACTCTTTTAATGATATTATTCAGTTTGTTTTATTTCTAGATGATGAACGAGACATTAGTAAAAATGGTGCCTGATACTGCAATAGCTTAAAAAATATAATATACTCAATATAACCTATTGCAAATATGTAGAAGAAAATATACACATGGGAATCATTAAGTCTTTCCAGTCTCCAGAGTATGATGACACACGAGTTGTTTCCCTTTATCATATTATCTAGTGTATTTTTAAACAGCATGGTTCTTAATGTTATAGACAATTATTTCTTTGTTCAAATGAGCTCTTTTTGTAAAATATGTAAGCATACACACACACACACACACACACACACATATATATATATATATATATATATATATATATCCACATATATATCCACATATTTATTCATTTAGTTCAGGTAACACTTACCTTTGCCATGAAAAACATGTGTATGCGTGTGACCTTTCTTTAAAATACTCGCTACTTATACTTTCCTAAGGTCATACATACCTGTTTAGTAACTATGAGATAAGCAGATATAAAAAAATATTTGACATGTTAATTTTCTTTCAAGAACATAACAACCATTTCACCATTTTCTGCTCTTGCCCACAACATTTCAATATTTTAAAAG
This sequence comes from Neodon shergylaensis, assembly GCA_025134845.1. Lineage (NCBI taxonomy): Eukaryota > Metazoa > Chordata > Mammalia > Rodentia > Cricetidae > Neodon > Neodon shergylaensis. The sequence continues at coordinate 7,434,886 of JABTXL010003485.1, forward strand.
ACGCAATGACACACAAAAGTCTATAAAAGTTTTGATGTAATTTTATGTTTAATTTAGTGACAGTTCTAATGCTGGCTTTTACATTAACAATCTTTAATGAAGGGAGACACACTTAACTATATTTTTAGAGTCTAGAAACAAGTTATTTATTTTCTTCAATGTGTAATGTTGTTCTATATTGATTGCCCTTCTATCAAAGTGCTAAACGTTGTAATAGTATCAATATTTATACTCATTTAAGTATTTTTGGATATAAACATATTTATAGAACTTAATAGATATCAGATGACAGATAATAGAGATGTAAAGGGTGATATTTTAGTAGTGCCTAAGTTTGTTTTGCTAGCAGATTTTTTGCTATTGGTTTTTTGTCTCCTCTCTGTTTATTTTGTGTTTAGGGGTTGTAGGTTTATTTTAATTATTAAACGTACTTTTAATTGAAATACAATTATATAACATCCTTACCTCCCTTTCCACCATCATATTCCTCCCTAAACACTTCCAGTACTACCACTATAGTTGACAGCATTTTCTTTGGTAATTATTCATATATATTTTTATTGATATACATTTGTATGCACAAATATATACAAATAATCTGTTCAGTCCAAATTTATTATTGCATACTAATTCAGGGCTGACAACTCTGCAGCATTTGAGAACAAATTAAGGAGCTCATCTCTGGGAGCAGCTAACTCTCCTCCTTGGAGTCACTAATTTTCAGAATTTTGTTTCAATTTGGGTTCTATAATGACCATATATTATCTCTAGTCTCATTTGATTTTTTTGTCATCTTTACTATTTCTATGTTGAAAGTTATATATTCACTCTGAATTAAAAATGCTTGGTCTTGTTCAGTTGAAGGGAATAATCATACAATGGTAGTTGGATAAAGCTCTTATGGATAATCTGATAAAGAATGATGATCTTCTGATGTAGACATGAATAGGAAAGAAATATGACAAATGAAAAGAATCACATTAACTGACTTCCAAGGATGACATAGAACAAAGAAATAGTTCTCGGTAAACACATTGGGTATTGGTAAAAAGGGATAACTAGAAGTAGATGGAGAATTTTGTAACAGAAGCCTATCAGAGAGATGACTTACCAAAATTATAGTTTTCTCTTTGGTCACACTTTCTTCCCATCTGATGTGTGCTTATGAAGACATTAATGTTGTGTAAAAACAGTCTTCCTTTGAGACTGACCAATCTTCACTTCCTGACATTGTCCCATGGGTGAACCATGTCAGTTGTTTTGTATTCTGGATATAATGAGAACCTTGGAAATAATTATCTTGGACATCTCTGAGGGATTTCTCTGTTAAGAGTAATACTTAGTGCAGAAAATTTGTGAAAATAGAAAGACAAGGAAAACCCTTTGTTCATTAGCCCAGCATTGATAGTGTTAGTCAAAATTATTCACTTCACCAATGAGGATGAAGAAGAAGCATGCTGGGCCTAGTCTATTACTGTATCAGTATAAACAAAATGCCTCAAAAATTTATAGTTATAAGACCATTTGCTAAACGTGTGAGATATGACTAGAACAAAACCCATGCTGTGAACAAAATTTCTTAATGTATGGAAATCTGTTTCAAATCTTGGTCACACATCTGATATATTTTTTGTGTTCTATATTTGTACCTGGTATTGCTAGGTTTGAATTGGCTGGCAAGTTATTTAGGCCCCATTATGATATTTTAAATTAACCTATGCTTATCATGTATACCTGTGTGTGAATTTGTGCCATTATTCATTGTGTGTGTATGTCGTGTGAATGTGTGTATGTTTGTGTGTGTGTGTGTGTGTATATATATATATATATATATATCAGAGTGTCACTCTGTCAACTTAATTCTCTTCTACCTTTCCAATTTTTCTAGGGATTGATCTCAGACTGTCAGACTTGGACAACAAACGTCTTTATTCTTGGAGACTTCTTGGCTCCTCTTGTTTCAATATGTTTTAGAGAAAAGACATAGATGTACATTTCAAACATACTTATTTTCATCTTAGATTTAAAGAATCTAACCAATACAGCTAAAAGATTAGCCTGCACAGAGAGTGAGGTAAGTGACAAAGCTCCAATTCAAAGATTCCCAACATCATCCAATATAATGATTTGCAAGAGAATGTCTCCCACGGTTTCATGTACTTGAATACTTCCTTCTTAGCTGGTGGAACTGTTTGTAAAGTTTATGGGAAGGTATGGATTTGCAGGAGGATGTATATCACTTGGAATGGGTTTTAAGAGTTGAAAGCTGGAGTCACTACAAGTTCATTCTCTTGGCTTCATGCTGATTTTGAAGAACTATGCTCTTCAGTTTCCTGCTTCTGCGACTTGAAGTCATGTTTCCTGCTATTAAGGGTTCTTATTATTCTGGAACAGTGAGCTCAAATAAACTCTTCCTTCTAAACAATAAATAAATGAAGTATCTCTTCAATTCAATAGATAAGAAAAAACTGAAATTTAAAATGTAAAATTTAAGAAGTGTTGATACATACATTTAACCATGAAGAAGTATCATCATAGCGTACACAGTGAATTAGCTCCTTAGCCTGTGATGCTTCCTTTGTATTTTAATGAGGTGTATGCATATGTACACACGTTACAAGCATGTGCATCTATCTAGCATGTACGCTAAAAAGAGATCAATGTTGTATATCTCCCTATATTATCCTCCACCTTATTTTAAAAATACTTATGTGCATATTATTATAGTGATTATATGATGAAAATATTTATAACAATTTAATTTCTTTTTCAAACTTTTAACACACATTCCCCTAACTACACTCCCTCCTATATTTTTCTACCCATCTTTGACATTGCCTTTTTTCCTTCTTTCTCCACTGAAACCAGTTTACATTGCCTAGTTATTCTTGGGAATAAGGACTGCCCTGGGGTATGGGATGCCTACAATGATCATATCACTAAAGAAAAATGGCTGTCCTATTCCACTGCTATCAAATGCCTGTAACTCCTCAGGGAGTGATGGGATTTTGTAGCCACCTTTCCACCTCTAAATGTACCTAATGAAAGCTTCCTTGGTATGGGAGGTCCTTCTGTCTATGTGTTGCTTTTATTGGTTATTAAATAAAGAAACTGCCTTGGCCTGTTGATAGGGCAGAACTTAGGTAAGTGGGGAAGATGGAACTGAAGGCTGGGAGAAAGAAGAGCAGAGTTGGGGAGAAGCCACTGGAGGCAGAAGCTGGGAATTTTACCCAGTAAGCCACAGCCTGGTGGCAATACACAGATTAATAGATATGAGTTAAATTAATATGTAAGAGTTAGTCAATAAAAAGCTAGGGCTAATGGGCCAAGCAGTGATTTAATGAATACAGTTTCTGTGTGATTATTTTGAGGCTGAGTTAACCAGGTGGCCGGGTAGCCAGGAAGAACAAGCATCCCCTTCCCAACACTTCATGTATGCTGTAACAATTGCTCTGAGTTCCTATTGCATATGTCCTGTTGTGTTTGGAGAACAGTTCCTTTAATATTATCAACCACTTTGAACTTTATGCACTTATCCATGAATGATTAAACTGACAACTTGACTATGAGAAGTCATACTATAAAAAAATAATTAACACCTTAATTTCAAAAACTTCAGATATATACTCAGAAACAACATAACTGGCTTACCTATTCCTTTTTTAAGGTGTGTGAAATCTACATATTGTTTTCCATAGTGGTTCTACTACTTTACATTCCCACTGGTGGTGTAACGTCTATGTTTTTGCAACAGACAAATATAATGTGGCATGAAAACTAAGATTTGGCTTTTCAAGGACAAAATTAAAAAGCTCTCAGATAAAAAAAAAGTGAAGGAACTCAGATATGTGTAACCCAAAGGGAAGATGAGGCATTATGACACTTAGATATTCTAATCACTAGATTTCTATATCTGCCTGTCAATAGAGTGGGTGATATACAGGAAATTTGAGGCTCAAATCATGATGGAATGTTTCTTTCTAGAAAAACAAAAAGGGGGAAAAAGAAACTTATCAAAGGATATAAGAAAAATTATAAGCTGTACAGGAAATATAAGTGAACATTATTTGGTGTTGATTTTATTACCTTAATAAAAATAAAATGGTTGCATTAACAAATACAATGTTTTCTCATATCAATTATATGAGCTTTAATAACTAAAGCTATCCCTTAAACTGTTTCTTATTTGAATAAAATCATGAACTATGGTTTTTCCATATGTGTATCAGTCCTAGCATATCTATAAAGCCTTATTTGTGTTTTCTGTCCCAACTGGTGTCTATAATCTTTATGCCTCCTCTATCTCATTGCCCTCTGAGTTATGCGGGGAGAGATTATATGGAGACATCTAGGACTGAATGTTCCTAGGTTTCCTGCTCTCCACACATTGTCCACTTGTGAACTCCTGTATTTGTTTCTGTCTACTGCAGGAAGAAGCTTCTCTGGTGATGAATAAGCAAGACACTGATCTATGAGCATAGCAAGTCATTAGGAGTCATTTTGTCACTATATTCTTTTAGTTTTGGTTTTTCTCTAGGTCCTTGCTCTGTCTAGTCTCAGGTTCTTGGCTACATGAACTGTGCCCAACAAGGGATCTATCTCAAAAAAATAAGAAATGCATGTGATAGTAACATACATCAAGAGAAACTTCAGCAATTATTTAATATTAGGCAAACTATTGTTTAGATGGAAGAATATAGCTGAAGAGAAAAAAGATCATTTCAAATAGAAAAGTAGGTCAATTATTTATAATACAGCAATTTCTTTCTTTTTTTTTATTTTATTGAAAAAAAATTTCCGCCTCCTCCCAGCCTCCCATTTCCCTCCCCCTCCTCCCACTCCTCTCCCCCTCCCCCCACTCCTCTCCCCCTCCTTCTCCAGTCTGAAGAGCAGTCAGGGTTCCCTGCCCTGTGGAAAGTCCAAAGTCCTCCCCCCTCCATCCTGGTCTAGGAAGGTGAACATCCAAACTGGCTAGGCTCCCACAAAGCCAGAACATGAAGTAGGAACAAAACCCCATGCCAATGTCCTTGGCTTCTCAGCAGCCCTCATTGTCCGCCATATTCAGAGAGTCCGGTTTTATCCCATGCTTTTTCAGTCACAGTCCAGCTGGCCTTGGTGAGCTCCCAATAGATCAGCCCCACTGTCTCCGTGGGTGGGTGCACCCCTTGTGGTCCTGACTTCTTTGCTCATGTTCTCCCTCCTTCTGCTTCTCATTGGGACATGGGGAGCTCAGTTTGGTGCTCCAGTGTGGGTCTCTGTCTCTATCTCCATCCATCGCCAGATGAAGGTTCTATGGTGATATGCAAGATATTCATCAGTATGGCTATAGGATAGGGTCATTTCAGGTTCCCTATCCTCAGTTGCCCCAGGAACTAACTGGGGACATCGCCCTGGGCAAGAGACTTGGAATACAGCAATTTCTAAGCTACATGTTTTAGCGTGTTCTGAACTACAAAGTTTCAAATGTGTGACTATTGTGGTAGAATTGCAAGAATAAGCAATCACATACAGGAAAAGGTATAATAAAACAGTCAAAACTCTATAAGTATTGATATAAGTAGATACAATTTATCAAAGATGAACTGATTAAATAAATTTATATTTACACACAATTTTCACCAAAACATCACACTTCTGCTACCTCAAATACATATAATATATAATAATATGTTACACAATGATCAGGGCTATGAAACAAGTATCAATTTTCTTAAATTTTATTTTTAAAAGGTTCATATATGTATACAATGTATCTGAATCACATCCATTCATATTACCTTCTTTCAATTCCCACAAGGTTTCCTCTAATACATGTCTCTTCTAAGTCCATGTTCTCTTTTTAGTAGCCCAGTGAGTCCAATTAATACTGCCTATGGGCACATAAGTGTTGGGTTATACACTGGAACATGGGAAAGCTACAAGTAGCCACCGCAGCAGCTACCCACTTTAAATAATTGCCTGACTGGAGATGAGCCCTTAGAAGTTCCTCTTCTCTACATGTTAGAATTTGTAGCTAATTTGATCTTGCTCTTGATTGCTCAACATAGTAAGATACATAAGACCTCTATCAGCAGGAGCAGGCTAGAATCTTATACCAGACACAAAAGAAATACACTAAGTCCACAAGCTCAGATGAAAGATCAAGATGATGGGAGTGTCCCACCATGATTACCAGTTCTGTAAAACAGGTCTTGAATGAAAAATACCCATAAGAATCTCAATGCTGTCATTCGGCTGTCACTCCTCTGCCCATCATTTTCAGAGGGGAGAAAGGAGGGGGGACAGGTGGGGGTAAAGTCCCCAGCCAGCCCTGCCCCCACCCTCCCCCAGTCACCTCTACCAGAAGTCCCGGCGGTGGTAAGAGTCAGGGTCACAGTATTTTGTGACCACCACTCTGTTGGCGAACTTGCGGCCGGTTAGGCCCTGCATGGCTTTCTGGCAGTCAAACACAGAGGTGAACTCCACAAAGATCTTTCCACAGCCAGGCACCTCAACGCCATCCACTGGCCGGGGAATCTCAATGGACGTGACCAGCCCATACTTGCTGCACTCGTCTCGCACATCCTCTACAATCTCCTCGTACTCCTCATCGTCCAACAGCTCTTCAGGCAGCACCATGTTCATGAGGCATAGGACCTCAGTCGGATGACCGCCCATCTGCACCTGAGAGCTCATCAGGCCGGGCACTTGAAGGGTTACAGGTGTCTGATTGATGGTACTCAGCGTGGCATTCTTGGCTCCCACACTCGCCCTCTGGACAAGCAGCTTCTTGTCCCCTAGCTGCATCTCATGCAGCCCCGCAATGGCCTGATCTGTGACGTTGATGTCCACGTACTCACAGAAGGCATAGCCCTTGGAGAGCCCTGTGGCACTATCCTTGACCAAGTTGAAGGCCTTCAGAGGCCCAAAGGACGTCAGCAATTCTTTCACCTGGTCATCATTAAGGTAGTTGGGCAAGCCCCCGATGAATAGTTTGTGCACAGAGTCTGGAACTACAGTGGATACAACGCCAGGCACATAAACAGAGGGGTTCTCTGACATGCCAGGCAGTGGCTGATAGTCATGAGGCCTTCGAATCTTCAATGACTGGCCCTGGAAGATGATGCCATCAAAGGCCATGGCCTGGGTCGTTTCATCCACTGAGCGGAACTCCAAAAAGGCAAAATTCTTGTCTTGATTTATTTGCACAGCCAAGACTGGGTTGCCAGGAGCCTGAGTCAATCCCCCCAAGCGCATCTGGGCGTTGAAGAAGTCCATCATAGTTTCCTCAGTGATGCCAAATGGGATGTTGCCCACGTAGAGGCGTCTGGCCTGTCTGGTCATCTGGCTCCCAACAACAGGCACGAGCGTTGGGGTCACACCCAGACCATCAGGAGTCATAATGGGGAGAAGGGCAGTGGCTGGAATCTGACCCGCAGCTTGCATGGCCTTGTACTGCATTGGGGTAATGTGCTCAAAGCCAGGTGGTGGCACGTCCCAGCATTTATGCACCTTCTTCTTCTTCTTCTCATGGCGAATCAATCCACCCTGCTCCTCTTTAGCGCCTCTGGTCAAAGGTTTGCTTCGCCTTCGTCTGTCTCGGGAGGCACTGCGCTGGTCTTGGTTACACCGATCTCGGCTCCGGCTCCTACGCTTCCGGTTCCGGCTTCTAGAGCGGCTGTGGCTACGCTTCCAGTGGCGGTTCTCCTTGTCCCGTTCTTGTTTATTCTCGTTGAGCTGCCGCTCAAACTTGTCTAAGTCCGACATGCTTACGCAGCTGCGTAGGGCCCTGTGCAGCTCTCGCCTCGACTTGCCGCCTGCCCGCTCCGGCTACTTCCAACGTATCAGAATGTTTTATGGGCTAATCTAACAATTTCTGCCTAAGAGCAGAAAGTCCAAGAATCCAGCAGTTTCTCAGTTTATAAGGCTGGATGTCTCAGCTGGTCTTTAGTGAACACTGGAATCCTGAAGAAGTAAGCTCTAATATCTGTGAAGGAATGGGCTTTCTAGCAAGGTGAGAACAACCAGGCAAAGAACAAAAGCTTCCTTCTGCCATGTCCTTATATAGGCTTCCAGCAGAAGGTGTGGCCTAGATTAAATGTGTCTTCCCACCTCAAAAGATCTGGATTAAAGGTGTATTTTTTCCCAGCTCAAATGACCTGGATTAAAGGCATGTTTTCCTACCTTAAAGATTGGATTAAAAGTGGATCTTCCAGCTAGTTGTGGTGGTCAACACCTTCAATCCCAGCAACTGGGAGGCAGAGGCAGGCAACCTAGCCTGACTAGACTAGATCAGTCTATAGAGTGCGTTCTAGGACAGCCAGGGCTGTTACAAGAAACCCTGTCTTGAAAAACAAAACAAACAACCAAAACACAAACAAAACAAAACAAAAATCCCATAACAACAACATCAAAAAGAAGTAGATTTTCTTCTTCAAATTAAGCAAAAACCCCTTCAGTTGTGCCCTCCGTTTTTGGATTTTAGTTGATACTAGATGTAATCAAGTTAACAACCAAGAATAGACATTGAAATTGTAAAGTTAAAAGTTGGTGCTTTGAAAAGGGTGACATAAGACATAGCAGATATCAGATGAGATTAATGAAGGAAAACTATGGCAATGACACAAACAATATTAGAAATGGGAAAAGATAGTTACGTGTGCAGAGATTAAGATGATCATAGCATGATCAATTACCATGTCAATAAATAAGAAAATTTAAGCATAATGTACAAACATCCATGAAAACCATTTTCCAAAGTGGCTTAAAAATTAGAAAGCCTAAATAGTTCTGTAGCAAATAAACAGAACCATAAATTATAAATATAACTATAAATCTTACGGCCAGATGTCTCTACTAGAAAGTTTTAATTTGATATTTAAGAAACAATTTCTTACTCTATACAGCCTGTTCTAAGCATAATCAATGGTCATATGAGAAAAGAAAATCATGACTGTCATGCATTTGAGACAGGGACTTGCTGTATGGCAACAACTGGAATGACAGAAATTATGGGGGGTGGGGGGGTGGGGGACTAGGGCAGGAAGGGGACTGGGCAAGTGCACATAGGCCCACATAGACACAGGCACCCACACAGACACAGAGGGAAGGGGCAGGGATGGGGACTGTGCGCACAGCAGGGCGGATAGGACCCCCACAGCCCCGTCCCAAACAGCCTCTTCTTATCCCTTACACCCTTTTCCTCAGCCCTTTCCCCATGGTAGGAACATAGCGTGTTTATATTTTATGGCCAAACTATTTTGAATTTTGTTGTTTGATCCTCAGTACCCTGCCCTCTCCCTTTGCAGGACCACAGCTCCCGTCCTCTGGCTTTTGGTCCTTCCAGTTCTCCACCCTGGTTTCTTAAGTAGTTGATTCTTTAGCCTTTTCCTGACCCCCAACCCATTATTTCTGTCTCGCTCCTCCTCTCTGAAGCAGTTTCATATTTGCTAATTAAGAATTAAACATTTTGTTGTATAAAAAAAAAGAATCTCAATGCTTAGCTAGGGAGCAGTGGCGCATGCCTTTAATCCCAGCACTTGGGAGGCAGAAGCCAGAGCATCTCTGTTAGTTCGAGGCTAGCTTGGTCTACAAGAGCTAGTTCCAGGACAGGCACCAAAATTACACAGAGTAACCCTGTCTCAAAAAAAAAAGGGAAAAATAATCTCAGTGATTAGTATTTAAAAGAACAATTATAAATAAGATAAAAATAATAAAAGCATTTAAAGAGAACAAAAATAAACACATGAAATAATTTAGAAAAGAAAAGAGTAAATTACTAATTAAAGTTAAAAAAAACACAGCAAAGTTGAATGCTAAAGTTAATTTAGGATTTGAAAAATAAATTTAGCAAAGAGAAAAAATGGAAAATAACTCAACCTGAAATTGAGAAGAAATTGAAAATTTCAACACCCCAACTAAAAAACTCAGGAAGAAATATTACAAGTAGAATAGATTGAATAGAAGACAGAGTATTAAGCTGGGTGGTGGTGGCACACGCCTTTAATCCCAGCACCACAGAGGCAGGTGGATCTCTGTGAGTTCAAGACCAACCTGATCTACAAGAGCTAGTTCCAGGACAGGTTCCAAAGCTACAGAGAAACCTTGTCTCGAAAAAACAAAAAACAAACAAACAAAAAAAAATAAAAATAAAACAAAAAAGATAGAGTATCCAAATTGAAGATAAAAATAGATAAATCTGACCACCAAACAAAGATAAAATTAAACACACACATATCCAAACACACAAACACACAGACAGACACACACACACACAAACACAAGGAAAATATAGGAATGTTGGGACCCCATGAAAAGCCCAAATTTACAAATTACAGTCATAGAAGGAGAAAGATCCTTGGTCAAGAGCATAGAATAGATCTTCAATGGGATTAAAGAAAAAACTTGTCCAAATTAAAGAATACAGATATAAGAAGCACATGGACCACCACGTAAGAACAGAGAAGAAACTCCCCATGCCATAAAATAGTTAAAACACTAAATATTAAGATCAAAGAAAAGGTATTAAGAGCTATAAAAGAAAATCAACAAATCATATATAAAGGCAAACCTATCAGAATAACATCTGCCTTCTCACTGGAAGCCTTAAAAACCACAACAGCACCAAGCAATGGACTCCAAGTTCTATAAAAGTACAAATGATAGCCTAGAGACCTTTATCCATCAAAACTGTCTGCCATAGATAAAGGAAAAATAAAAAAAAACTAACATTGTGATATTTAAAAAGGCTGAAAGAAATTCAAAACAAAACAAAACAAACAAACAAAAAAAAACAGGTGATGGTGGCTAATGCCTTTAATCCCAGAACACAGGAGGCAGAAGCAGGAGGATCTCTATGAGTTTGAGGCCAGCCTCATCTACAGAGCAACTTCTAGAACAAACACTATATCTATATAGAGAAACCCTGTCTCAAAAAACCAAAGAGAAAAAAAAATATAGGCTAAAAGAATTTTTGTCTCTCAAATTAGTCTGACAGAGAATATAAGAAGTAATAATTTGAACTGAGGTGAGGAATAAGCATACCCACAAAGCTACAATAAGAAAATAAATGAGGATACAATTACTGAAGTACAAAATAGGGCTAACATTATGGACAGGAAAAAATGGTTAGAAATCCACATAGACACTGCATGGTAGCTTTAAATATTAATGCTCTAAATGCCAAATCAAAAGATACAAATTAATAGATTAAGAAGAAAAATGGAGATAAGCCTTGATTTTGTTGTGTTCAAGAAATTCATCGTACCTTCAAAAATAGGCATTAACTTAGAGGGAAAGGATAAGAATAATATATTTTAAAAAAGTGAGACCTCCAAGTATACATGTGTGCCAATAGCTATCTGAAAAAAAGGGGGTCATCCCAAAAATAATCATAAAGAAATAAAGAAATACAGAAGTAAATTTCACTCTAATTAAAGAAATAATTGACCAAGAACATATTTCAATAATGTATGTGAATACAATTAATGAAAAGAGAGGGCATGTATTTGAAAAAGTGCAAGACGGAGTATATGAGATGTTTGGGAGAAAGAAAAGGAAAGGGAGAAATGATTGAAATATATAATAATATCAAAATGAAGAGAAAAATTAAAATAGCACACATAAAACTGGACTACAGGACCCCATCTAACCACAACTCAGTAATAGTAGGTAATTTCAACATCCCCTATGTTTTAATAATCATGTCATAAAGACAGAGAAATATCAAAATTGAATGACATCATACATCAAATAAACCTAACATATCTACAGAATATTCTACCCAAATCCTGAAGAATACATATTCTATTCAGCTATTCATGGAAGTTTCTGTAAAATGGACCACATATTGGGACACAAAACAAATATGAACAAATATAGAAAAATTAAAATAGCTTTATATAACCTATCAGATAAGAATGCAATAAAATTTCAAATCAATAAATAGCGGAAGGATCGCTGGAAAAAATGCATAAAGTCATGGTGTTTAAACAATGTACTACTGATTTAAGAGTGGGCTAGGAAGAAATAAAGAAGACAAATTAACTTCCAGGAACTAAATAAAATAATAGTACAATATACTAAATGCTCTTGGACACATTTTAGGATTACTCCTAAGAGGAAATAAGTCATTAAGGATCAAAGAAACTGGCCCATGCTTTCTCCAACCTTAGGCATTAGACAGAAAACTCCAACTGCTGGTGAGCAGGACAAGAAAGTTATAATAGCATTACAAGGCTCTCTTTAGTGACATTTAACACCAGGAAAAAAAATCAAAGACCCCTTAACTAGGACCAAAATTGATTGTGGAGCCTCTAGACTTTTCCAGGCATGATGAGTAAGTTCACTCAGTAGTAGGAAGCCTCATACAGCAGCGGGTTTTGCTCCATTCAAGTGTTGGGTCATTATTTATGGATACAGGGAATTAAGGTAAATAACTGTAGCATTGGTGGCTATAGTCATGATCGAGAAACCTGAGGCTGGTCCCTCCAGAAAGTGTGTCTATTGTTAAGTAGAATCTACCCTCACTCACCATGTCACTAACTGCAGATAAGGCATTCAAGTACAAGGAAAAACGTTCATAAATTGACTATCCATTTGGGCACACACTTAGTTCATACAAAGAAAGCATGTCAACTGTGAATTTAAAGAAACCAAAGTTTGGGTTATCCTGTATCAAAGAAATATTGATCAACCATTAATTCATAGCAAACTTTAACGAAGGTCATCATTTAGTGCTGAAGAGTGGTAAAACAGGCACAAATCAAGCTGTATTGCAAAAACTGTAATCAATATAAACTTCTTCAATGAGAAACTAAACTTCCCAAGCGCAAATATTAAAAAAGATTTCTCTAAAACTGTATTCCCTGATAAGTGCTAGGATTAATGGCTTGTGCCACCATCACCCCGCTCCACCCCCTCCACCTCCACGAAAATAGATTTTTGAACCGTGATCCAGGAGAGAACTCCAGCAACAGTTTCACCCCATGCCAGGAGGCTAAATGCAGCCAGGGGTTTCTAGCCCTCGCCAGCAAGAAGACTACAGCAACAGCTGGGTACCAAACAGGTAGGCAAGTGGGAGAGCAGGCCCCTGGCAATGCTGGAGAGCTCACCATGGTGGTGAGGATGAGGAAGAACTGGTGGGCTCAACAACCCTGAAGCTACCCAGGCCCAGAATTGCTACACCCCAACATCCACACCTTCTCTGATCTATGAAAGCCAATGAAGGGGCCTGTTCTGAAGACTCAAATCTGCAGAATCTCCACAACACAGGATAATAACAGGCTATTCAAGAGGCGTCCCAGTGAGGGCCCAGCATTGATAGGATAGTAGAAACCAGAGGCCTCAAACCAGACCAATGATTATGTACAAGGAACACTTGCAAATAAAGAAATATGGACAAAGGGGTTTAGTGTATGACTCACTGTTTCTTACTACAGCTCCCATGACCAGATTTTTCCTTTTCTTTCTTCTTTTTTTTTTAATTTTATTTTAATTGGGAGGAGAGGATTGGAAGGGCAGAGGGTAAATACGAAGAGACGAGGAAATAAATAAGATCAATATGCATGATGTGAAGGGCAGAAAGAATAAATGAAAAGAAAGTTAAAAAGAAGAGAATAGAGTCTTTTCTCGTGAAATATATCCTGATAATAGTTTCCTCTCCTTCTACTCATCCCAGTTCCTCCTTACTTCCTCCCTCCAGATCTACTCCTTTTAAGTCATTAGAAAACAAGCTTCCAAGAAATAACCAAACATAACAAAATAAAATATAATAATATGAAGCAAAAAGTGTCTATGCAAGTTGGACACAGCAACCCAACAGGAGGAAAAGAGTCCCAAAATCAGGCACAAGAGTCAGAGACCCACTAGTGAGCACATCTTCCAACAATAAGATAAATGAACTTGAGACCAAGAGGTAAGTGACCTCCTACCTGACAATATGCCTTAATCTCTAGACCCACTATACCAGGGCAAAACCCCTGTCCCCCACCTGCCTCAGTTTCTCTAGCCAGCCAGCAGGTGAGTTTCCTGCAGGTAGGCTCCTCCAACACCCCCATCCCATCAATAGTACCTTGCAAGCTACAAGTCCCACTCTAACGCCAAACACCCTTACACCTCCACCCCTGGGGAATCTAGATAGAATCCTGAAACACAACCTGCTAATACATATAGAGGACCAAGAGATATATGACCACCCACCCAGTAGGACACCCCACTCTCTAGGTCCTCCAAACTGGGGCAAAATCCCAGGCCCCTACCACACCTGCATCAACTACTCTATCCAGCCAGCAGGTGAGTTTCCTGCAAGTAGACTTCTCCAACACCCCACCCCATTCATCAGACTCTACAAGCTACACATCCCACCCTACTCCCAAACCCTCCTATACCCCCCAGGAACCTCAGAGGAATGCTGAAACATAAGCTGCAACTACACAGATAGGACCAAAAGAGAGGAACTCTGAAGCACAGGCTGTGACTGTACAGAATGGACCAAGAGAGCCAACCAAGAGATCAGGCCAAGAGAGACTTCAGTGGCTTTCTAAGACACAGACAGTGACAGTACAGAGCAGACCATGAACAGTTCCCAAAGACATAGACAGCCACTACAAGGATTGGACCAAGAGGCAAAGACACTGTAGGCACCAATTGATGGAATAGATGGGCAAGAATTCATTCATCAACCTGAAAAGCAATATGGTAACACCAAAACCCAGAGGTCACACAAAACATGATCATCCTAACCCAGAAGAAGCAGAAGAAAACAATTTTAAATGTGATTTTTGAGGATGATCTCCATAATTTCCTTTAAGAAAGAAATGAAAAATTCCCTTAAAAATGGAGGAGAAAACAAAAAAATTGAAGAAATAAATCCTTCAAAGTAAACCAAGAAAAATCAAACAGGTGAAGCAAACAGTTCAAGAGTTGAAGACTGAAATAGGGAAAGACAAACCGAGGGAATTCTGGATACGGAAAATCTGGGTAAGCAAACAAGAACTACAGAGTAAATCATAACCAATAGAATGCAAGAGACACAAGAGAAAATCTCATATGTGGAAGATACTATAGAGGAAAAAGAGTCATTGGTCAAAGAAAACATTATTTTCAGCAAAGTCTTGACACAAAACATCTAGGAAATCTGTGACACCATGAAAAAAACCAAACCTAAGAATAATAAGGACAGAAGAAGAAGAGGAACTCCAGCTCAAAGGCATAGAAAATATATTCAACAAAATCATGGAAGAAAACTTCTCCAACCTAAAGAAGAACATGAAAGTATAAGAAGCTTACAGAACATCAAATGAACTGGACCAAAGAAAGTGCAAATAATATATGCATATAATAATCAAAATGCAAAACATACAGAATAAAGAAAGAATATTAAGAGCTGTGAAGGTAAAAGATCAAATAACATATAAAGATAGACCTTTCAGAATTATGCCTGACTTCTCAATGGAAACCACAAAAGCCAGAAGGTCCTGGACAGATGTGATGCTGACACTAAAAGAACGTGGATACATAACCAGCATAGCTTTCAATCACAACTGATGGAGAAAACAAGATATTACATGACAGAACCAGATTTAAACAATAACTATCCACAAATTCATCTCTACAGAACATACTAGAAGGAAAACCCCAATCCAAGGAAGTTAACTGCACCAAAAAAAACCCCCCACAGGCAACAGATAACCTCACATCAGCAAACCGCAGAGAAGAGAAACACACAAACACTATCACCAAATATAATAGAAATTAACAATCACTAGTTATTAATATTTCTTAATACCAATGGACTCAATTCACCTATAAAATGACACAGGATAATAGAATGGATATGAAAGCAGGATCCATCCTTCTTCTGTATACAAGAAACACACCTCAACTTCAAAGACAGACATTACCTCAATAAAAGGTTGAGAAAAGGTTTTCCAATATAATGAACCTAAGAAACAAACAGGTGTAGCTATGCTAATATCTAAAAAAAAAGACCAAACTAAAATCAACCAGAAAAGATGGAGAAAGACACTTTATACTCATCACAGGAAAAATCCATTAAGATGTAATCTCAATCTTGAACATCTATGCCTCAAGTACAAGAGCACCCACATATGTAAAAAAAAATATTACTAAAGCTTAAATCGCACATCAAACCCCACACACTAATAGGAGACTTCAAGAACCTACTCTCCCCAATGGACAAGTCAATCAGACAGAAAATTGACAGAGAAATAATAGAACTAATAGACATCATGACATAAAGGAACTTAACAGACATTTACAGAACATTACACCCAAACAAAACAGAATGTACCTTCTTCTCAGCACCTCATGGAAGCATCTCTAAAATTGAACACATGCTTAGTTTAAAAAAAATTTCAACAAATACAAAAAAATATAGTGTAACCCCTGTATTTTCTTGATTACCATTGTTTAAAGCTAGAATTTAACAATAACACTAATTGCAGAAAGCTACAAACTCACTGAAATTGAACAGTGCTCAATTGAACCACCCCTGGATCAAGGAGGAAAGAAAGAAAGAAATTAAAGACTTCATGAAATTCAACAAAAATGAAAACAATTCATACCCAAACCTATGGGACACTGTGAAAGCAGTGCTAAGAGAAAAGTTCATAGCACTAAGCGCCATCATAAAGAAAGTGGAGAAATCTCACAACAGTGACTTAATAGCACACCTGAAAGCTCTAGAACAAAAGACGCAGACACACCCAGGAGGAGTAGATGAAAAGAAATAATCAAATGAAGGGCTGAACAAATAAAATAGAAATAAAGAAAACAATTCAAAGAATCCATAAAACAAAAAGATTGTTCTTTGAGAAAATTAACAAGATAGATAAAGCCTTTTCCAAACTAATCAAAAGACAGAGAGAGATCATCCAAATTAACAAAATCAGAAATGAAAAGGCAGACATAACACTAGACACTGAGGAAATCCAGAGATTATAATCATTAGGTTATACTACAAAAACCTGTACTCCACAAAATGGAAAATGTAAAAGAAACAAATAATTTTCTGGATAGGTACCACACGCCAAAATTAAATCAAGGCCAGGCGAACAATTTAAATAGACCTATAACATGCAAGGAAATAGAAGTAGTCATCAAAAGCATGCCAAACAAAAGTGCCCAGGGCCGAATGGTTTCAGTGCAGAATTCTACAAAAACGTCAAAGAAGAATTAATACCCATACTCCTCAATGTGTTCCACATAATAGAAACAAAAGGAACATTGCCAAATTCTTTTTATGAGGCTAAAATTACCCTGATACCAAAACCACACAAAGTCTCAACCAAGAGAGAGAATTACAGACCAATGAACAAAATGGAAAAATATTCAATAAAATATTGACAAACCGAATCCAA
The DNA here is from genome assembly GCA_025134845.1 of Neodon shergylaensis. Taxonomy (NCBI): domain Eukaryota; kingdom Metazoa; phylum Chordata; class Mammalia; order Rodentia; family Cricetidae; genus Neodon; species Neodon shergylaensis. The sequence continues at coordinate 7,452,246 of JABTXL010003485.1, forward strand.
GAAGACATCAAAAAAATCATCCACGGTAATCAAGTTGACTTCATCTCAGAGATGCAGGGATGGTTCAGCATATGAAAACCTATCAATTTAATCCACCAATAAGTCAACTGAGAGAAAGAAACATATGATCATCTCATTAGATCCTGAAAAAGCATTTGACAAAATTCAACACCACTTCATGATAAACGTCTTGGAGAGATCAGGACTATAAGGAACATATCTAAATGTAGTAAAAGTAACATACAACAAGCCAACAGCCATCATCAATTAAATGTAGAGAAATTCAAAATGCTTTCACTAAAACCAGAAACAAGACAATGCTCTCCACTCTCTCCATATATATTCACATCTTTTAAAGTTCAGGATAGAACAAATGACAACAAAAGGAGCCCAAAGGGATTCAAACTGGAAAGAAAAAGGTTAAACTCACTATTTGCAGATGATACAACAGTATACATAAGTAACCCCAAAAACTCTAGCAGGGAACTCCTACAGCTGATAAATACCTTCAGTAATGTGTCAGGATACAAGATCAACAAAAAATCAGTAGCCCTCCTATATACAAATGATAAAGAATTTGAAAAAGAAATCATAGAAACATCACCTTTCGTAATAGCTACAAATAAAATAAAATATCATGGGGTAACACTAACCAAAGAAATGAAAGACCTGTTTGACAAAATCTTCAAGTCTTTGAAGAAAGAAATTGAAAAAGATACCAGAAAATGAAAGATCTCCCACACTCTTGGATAGGTAGGATCAAATTAATAAAAATGTGATTCTACCAAAAGCAACATATAGATTCAATGCAATCTATAGATTCAATGCAATCCCTATATAAATCCCAGCACAATTATTCACAAACCTTGAAAGCACAATATTCATACAGAAAAACAAAAAAATCCAGGACAGCTTAAACAATCCACAATAAGGGAACTTTCAGAGGCATCACCATCACCAATTATAGAGCTCCAGTAATGAAAACAGCTTGGTATTGGCATAAAGACAGATAGGTTGCCCAATAGAATTGAAACAAAGACCAGGATATTAATTGACACACCAACGGACACCTGATTTTTGACAAAGAAGTTAAAATTATGTAATGGAAAAAGAATGCATCTTCAACAAATGGTGCTGGCATAACTGGATGTCAACATATAGAAGAATGCAGATAGATCCATATCTATCCCCATGCACAAAACTCAAGTCCAAATGGATTAAAGACCCAAATGTTAAGCTGACCACACTGAACCTGATAGAAGAGAAAGTGGGAAGTAGTCTACAACACATGGACACAGGAGACCACTTCCTATGAAGAACCCTTGTAGCACAGACAATAAGAGCAACCATGAATAAATGGGACCTCCTGAAACTGAGAAGCTTTTGTAAAGCAGAGGACCTGCAATTTAGAGTGTCCGCATAATGTTCACATGTAGGTCTATGCACCTGCACCCATTCGCTGCCAGAGTAAGCCTCGCTGATGATGACTAGACAATACACTGATCTACATGTATAGCAGAATATCATCAGGAATAATTCCATGGATTTGTTTTTGCCAGTTGTATTTGGTTCTGCCCTAGGTCTCTGGAAAATCCAGTCTCCAGTTCTTGGTCATCCAGGCAGTCTAGGACACAGACTCCCTCTTTTGGCATGAGCCTCAAGTTAAACCAAACCTTGATTGACCACGCCCTCAATTTTTGTACCTCATAGCCCCAGAACAACTTACAAGAAGGACAGATTATAAATCAAGTGTTTTGCACCTGCATTGCTGTACAGATTTCTCCTTTAGTAGCCTGTATTCTCCACCACCTCTCTAGCACCATGTCTGCCTGCATGCTACCTTGCTTCCTGACATAATGATAAAGTATTAACTTTATGTCAGTCCCAATTAAATGTTTCCCCTATATAAGAGTTTCCTTATCTAGGGAACTTATTCCCTTAGGGGATGGGAACCTGAAGGATCAGGGTGGATGAGTTGGGGTCAGAAGGAAGTGGGAGAGTAATGAAAGAGATACCTTGATAGAGGAGATCATTTTGGAATTACAGAGAAACCTGGTGCCAGGGAACTCCAAGGAATCCACAAGGATGACTCCAGTTAAGACTCCTAGCAATAGTGGAGAAGGTTCCTGATCTGGCCTTCCTTGTAATCAGATTGGTGACTACCCTAATTGTCAGTAAAGAGTCTCCATTCAATAGCTAATGGAAGCAGATGCAAATATGAAACAGCACTACACTACAACAACCCACAAGCTGACAGATTATTAGTACTGGGACACAGAGATGATGTGACAAAAAATTGTGAGAAAAAATATTTTTGTTTCCAGTACTATTCCCACTAACTATTCAGCTCATCCAAGTGCCTGTGAACCAAGGATTTGATAAAGGAGTTGTGGTGTGTGTACACAACAGATCACTACAACACAACTATCATCTACCAAAAATGGAATCAAGCATGAGGTAATCAGTCTCCTAAATTCAGGTGTCATTTCAATGAAATGCAAAAGTGAATATAAATATTATGTTTAACTGAGTGTGCAAGGGCAAAAATCAGACAGGAAAGTGGGGGGAATATTCAACAAAGAAAAAACGCAGGAAGAAAATATATGTACTAGAAGAAGTTGTAAAATCATGACAAATAGACATATCAAGTAAGAATAAGTCATAGTGCTTTGGAATACACACTGGAGACGGAAAACTAATGCAATCAAATATTTGGATACCAATACAGATCACATTTGTGTTTATGAAGAAAGAAGGATTTTCTGGATGTCTGGCAATTTCAATATCTTGACTTGGATAATGATTACAAGGGTGATCATTTTATAAAAATAATTTTTCTAGCAGTTGTACTGGCTTATTTTTTGTCAACCTAATACTAACTGAAATTACTTTGGAAGAGGGAACCTCAATTGAGAAAGTTGCTGCATCAACTTTACAGATAGACATGCCTGTGGGATATTTTCCTTACTGATGATTGAGTTGGCAAGACCCAGTTCACTGTGGGAGGTACCATCCGGGGCAAGTGGTCTAGGATTGCTAAAAGAGCAGGTTTGTGCCTAGTCTTATTGTTGTTTGATATCTTGGAGAGACCTGCTGTTTTCTGAAGAGAATGGAGGAGGAGTGGATCTGGGGGACAGAGGAATTAAAAGGGGGTCTAGGAGCAATGGAGAGAAGGGAAACTGATGTCAGAATGTAATGTATCAGGGAATAATCTTTTTTAAAAGGTAACTAAGTGAGCCATGAGGAAGAAGCCTGTAGTACTCCTCAAAGTCTTTGCCCCAGTGCCCCACAGCCTGTCCCTAGGTCTCTACCATGAGCTCCTACCCTGACTTCTCTCAATAATGGACTGTAATCTTCAGTGTGAAATAAACCCCTTTCTCCCCAAGTTGTATATGATCATGGTATTTTGTCACAGGAAATTAAATCCTAACAAAGACAACCCTCTTTTCTGTACTGTAATATATTTATAAATTTAATTTAAAAATAAAACTCAGTGCTTGGTGAATGAGTTGATACACATACCTCCGATTTGTAATCTCCCATATCTGCTACCAATATTTAACTAACCCTGCCAGAGGCAAATCCCATCAGTCCCTGTACTATTGTTATAAACAGAAGAAACTTTGGTCCTGTGACTACAGGGCATACACAACTGCATCTTCGGGGAATCACAACAACACAGAAAGTTTCTATCTGCTGCATGAGTCCCCTGTGTAAAGAGTGCTACAAAACCCTGCCATACTGAAAGCAGTTAATTAAGAGCCCTAATTGTACTTGTGTAGTGACCAAGAGGACCTTCAGAGACCAGACATTGCCTGCCAAGAATATGTCTTGGGAGCTGTCTTCTGGAATCATATTAATTTTCCCAATGTTGTAAGAGGGAAAGTGGTTATAAAAGGGAAAATGATTAATGGGTCACTTGGGGATTGCATCTATTCCTGTAAATTGATGTTTATTTCTCCTTGTAATAATTTATTGTCCAGGAAGCCAACTAACAAGCAAATTTAATTGAATGAAAAATAACAGAAGGAAAAATTGAAAGAACAATTTGTTCTTTAAAACTGGTTTTGTAATATGAGATGTTGATTAAGAATAGTAACATTGTTGTCAGAGACGCTAAACCTTGAGTGAATGGGACAATATTTTCCTTTGTCTTATCTACTGATTAACTTTTTTAAGGGAATTGGAGGCAAACCAATAGGATAATGATGTGTAAGTCACAAATTCAAGATGGCAAAAACATTCATGGCTCATTTGTCCGTAAAAACCTTTAATTAAAATAATGTAATGTATAAACACCAGTGATTGCATCATTACATGTTTTATAAGTGTTAATTTATTCTGACTATAGTTATCCTAAGCTTAAATTCCTATGAGAACAGTTTTAAAGGAAAATCTGAAATCCTAAAATACTCTAAAATCGTCCCTGAGAATAAAATGTGTGAAATATATTAGGAGTAAATAAGTATTAAAAGGAAATTTCTAATATTCACACACACCATAGAGCAGAAGACACCTACAAAATCACTGAAATCCATGATTACAATAAATTCAAACATTTAGGATAGTCTTAATTAACTATGCCAAACTGCATACGTTTTGTCTCTAGAACTGGTGGAGCTTTTATTGGAAAGCCTGAAATCTAGTCCAAGATTTGCAGATCCCTTATGTTTGTTCCATATGTGGTTTTTGGATGTTGTTTTTTTATGTACAGAAGTACCACACACATACACACACACACTCACACACACTAATGCACACACAAGGACATGTGTACATGTTATGGTTAGAGTTAGGGTTAGGCAAATGAAAGTCTCAGATTCACATGTGAAAGGAAAAGTGTAGTATTTGTTATCTTTGAGTCTGATGACTTCCTTGAGGCTAACAAATTCTATTTCCACCACCTGGAAGTGGTGCCACATAACCTTTTTCCAAGAATGAGGAAAATGCCAATGTTCATCAATACATTTATCTGCTGATGAATGTCTAGACTGATTCCATTTCCTGCCGGCTGAGAAAAGTGCTGCAATAGACGATGTTAAGGACTCCTCTGCAGTAAGAGCTGATCCAGAAGAGAGGTACCTGAGTAACATGATAGTCATGCATGTCCTTAAATTTTTGAGAACCCTCCATACTGATTTCCATCCTGGCTGTTCCAGCTTGCATTCCCACAAGCAGTGAATAAGCATCTTCTTCCTCTTTCTCACCAGCATTTATTGCCAAAAGCTTCCTTGTGATAGTCATCAGACTTGAACCTCGTAGCTGTTACTGCTGGCACTCAGATTATTATGACATCTACTTCTGTTGACATGTGTCTTCATGGCACAGAAGTCCTTATTACAAGATAGATTTGTACAAAGGAATTGAACAAATTGCAATTAATAATTTCTTTCTTTTACTGAGAGTTAACTTGAAAATTTATCTCTTCAATCTAGTCAATAGAGCAATATTCCTTGCATATCTATTTCTTCAGATAGCTTTAACTCAACATTGTTTTCAATTTTCTTTTGGGTATGTTTAGCAAATCCTGAAGCAACATAGGACTATGCCAGAACTAGTTGACTCCTTACTCTTCCTGATTCTAAATCATAATGTAAGCTACAGGCAGTTAGAAAAAAGATTATTTCTATTTATCACAGAAAAGACTTTCCCAGAATTCATTTCCATTTCATTCCTCATCTTGCTCATACTCCTAAAGGTGAAAGCAGGTATTGCTCACTTCAATGGACTCACCACTTTTTCAAGATTGTCAATGTGAACATTTTTCTGCATTTTACCTTTATATGTTTAGTTTGACTGTGTTCCAGTGAGTATATCGACAGAAAAATTTTAAATTGGTACTTTTTTCTCTATTTTCTTCATCTTTTGTTTTGGGAGAGGTCATGGGGTGAAGTGGACCTGGGAGGACAGGAACATGAATGTTATTGGGCTGCTTTATGTGAAATTTCTAAGAAATCAACAAAAATATTATATTAAAAAGCATCAAAAATACGACATCAATCTGATTCTCCAAAAAAAATTTAAGCTCCATTTTGTGATTTTTCCTTTTAGTAGGAATAATGACATTTGATTCTAAAAGAAAAAAATACAAACTAATAGTAGCAAAAGAAATCTTTCTTTTATATTGAATTCATGTTTAAGTAATTCACAAGATATAATCAATAAGTTATAATTTATTAAGACTTGTGATCTGTCTTAATATATATATCCAGTTTTGATAAATTTCACACATTTGCTTCAAAGCCATATATTCCATAATATTAATTTAATCCCTAGACAAATGTTATTCTCGTAAATGAATAGATAATAAATAGAAAGATCTATGTAGCAATATGCTATACATGGAGATATAGTTATTTAAGATATTAAATACTTAATCTCATGCTTTTAAATATGTTTATTCTTATACAAAATCCCAATATATACGCTAGCTATGGCTTGAATTCACATTCTTGTTAATAAACTTCATAGGTGTTCACATTCCAGACATGTGCCATCATGCCTTGGTCATCAATATTTGCAAATTTTCTGCTTTATTTCTTATAATTTCCCATTATATTTTCTATTGATCTACTATGTATATTTTTGTGAATAAATATTTTATATGTTTTGAAACAATGGTCTTGTATACAAACCAAATTAATTTTATGTAAAAGTTTATTTATAGGACAGTTTGCCATTACTTATGGATGATAGAATGCATGGGAAAAAGAAATAAAATTAATTCTCTGTTGATGATCTCCTTCTGATATAGAAAAATTTACTGGACTTGAAAGAAGTGGATGTTTTGGAGAGTAAAGAGTGATTCTGATGCAGTGTGGAAGTACACTCTGATTATATTTATATATACATAATATGCATATAACTATACATGTAGAGGTGTAATATTAAAAATTAAAGATAAAGAAGTCATTAACTGGAGTCAGAGGAGTAAGACAGAAAGAGTTGGAAGGATGCAAGAAGGTGTGAAAATGGTGGGGAAAGAGTCTGATGAAGGAAATTTTTAAAAAGTATTTAATTTTAACAAATGAAACATAACTCATACATGGCACTGTTAATTAGGACAAGATCTTGATGCTAGATGGGCCGTGCGCCTAGGGAAAACCTGTTACTATTATTCTACTAAATGAACATAACAATAAAATGGCTCATAGTAACATAATCTGCAGCATAAATTAATACATCACTCATTGCTTATCACGAATTTTTCTTGCAGGGAATGGTAATAAATGTAGAAATCCACACTTGGACAATGTGCATAGAATGAGACTTTGGAGCACTCAGCCCCAATTGAGATACCTTCATCACACCCCTGCTCCCAGTGCACAAATAGTTATGCTGAAGAAAAGATGGAAAGATTGTAAGAGCCAGAGGTGGTTGATGACTTCAAGAAAATCATGTTTTCCAGGAACAAGAAAAACAGATATGAATTTACTTGTGAATGTGACAGCATTCACAAGACCTGCATAAACTCGAATCAGGCAAAATTCCAACACTGAGAAGCAAATGAGGACAAAACCCACATCTATCCAAGAATCTATTTGCAATTGATACCTACTGAGAAATGGAAAATCAGTTTTCTTCAATGAGTAACACTGGGCATTTCAACTCAAATCAGGACACGGCTTATTCTCATAGTTGACCAGCACAAAACAGACTCCATGTTTCTTTTGTACTTTTTTTTGTTACTGTTGTTTTGACATTTTTTAATTGAAAACAGTTTTTATGCAAATTCCTGATTATAGTTCCCCCTACCTCTATTCCTTCCAGCTCCTCCCCAGCTCCCCATCCATCCAGATCCACATCTACTCTGTTTCTCATTAAAAAAACAAGTAAGCACCTAAGGGATAATAAAATAAAATAGAAAAAATATAAGATAAAGCAAACACAAACAAATTGAAATAGGACAAAATAAACAAACAGAAGGAAAAGAACCCAAGAAAAGGAGCAAGAAACAGATATAGATGTAGAAACACATGTGATCATACTCTCAAGAATCCTGTAAAAACACAAAACCAGAAACCATAATATATACATAAGATCTGTAGGATTTAAAAAATTAAATTAAAATAAGTAAAAATTAAAATTTATAAATAAAAGCTGATACAACATTGTGAAACAAGAAACCTCCAAAGATACATTTGAGTTCATTTCTTCTTGGTCGTCTCCTGTTGGGAATGGGATCTACCCTTAAGAATAGTTTGTTTCTCCAGCAAGACTTCCTTGGAAAAAACTAATTTTATATTTGCAAGTAGCTGAAATTGAAGAAAGCTTTGGTGTTAGGGATGTGGGCATGTGACAACTTCTCCTTTCAGCTCTAAGACTCCATCTGGTGTAGACTCATGCAGGCCCTGTGCATACTGCCACACCCTCTGTGACTTCATATGTATATCAGTCCTGCTGTATTTAGATCTTGTTTATCTGGTGTCCTTCATCCTCTCTCGTTCCTACACTCATACTGCCTCCTCTTCCTATGGCTTCCCTAAGCCTTGAGGGGATGAATTGAAGGAACCATACAATTTAGGGTTGAGTGTTTAGAAGTCTGTCCCTCTCTTTATATTGTCTGACTGTGAGTCTCTGTGCTTGTTCCCATCTACTGCTGGATAATACTTCTCTGATAATGACTGAGCAAGGCACTGATCTATGAATATAGCAGAATATCATAAGAATCATTTAGCTGTTGTTGCATTGCATTTGTAGCGCAGTAATATATGGGTTTCCCCTAGGTCCGCTGGGTATCTACTCTCAAGTTCTTGGCCACCCAAGCAGCAATGGGTATAACTAATTCATAGAATGGGTCTTAAATAAAATCAGATATTGGTTGGCTACTCCCACAGTTTTGTGTCATAAGCACACTACCATATCTTGTAGGCAGTACATCATTGCCAAAAAATTTGTATCTGAAATTGTATTCACATTTCTCTTTTGGAAGTGCACAAGTACCTTCCAGTAACAAGAACATCAGCAGGTAAGAGTGAAGGCTCTAGTAAGGCATGACCTTGAGCTCAGAAAGCTGTGTGGATGTTATTTTATAGGGCTTTGCTGTCAGTTTGTGGAGAACCTTGGTTGTTTGGAAGTTCCCACAGGACTCCTTTAGTTTTCTTAAGAGAGCAGAAAAAGACAAGATCTCCTGAGTAAATTGGGAGCATGGGGACCATGGGAGAGGGTTGAAGAAGAGGGGAGAGAAAGGGAGGGGAGCAGAGAAAAATATATAGCTCAATAAAATAAATTTAAAAAGAAAGCAGACTTGCTTCTAAAAGATAATAATAAAATATAAAAATATAAAACAAGCACATCTGAATAGGGCAAAACAAACAAACAGAAGGAAAAGAGCCCAAGTGAAAACACAAGAAACAGATATAAAGCCGGGCGGTGGTGGCGCACGCCTTTAATCCCAGCACTTGGGAGGCAGAGGCAGGCGGATCTCTGGGAGTTCGAGGCCAGCCTGGTCTACAAGAGCTAGTTCCGGGACAGGCACCAAAGCTACAGAGAAACCCTGTCTCGAAAAACCAAAAAACCAAAAAAAAAAAAAAGAAAAGAAACAGATATAAGTGCAGAGTTTCACTTTTTTGCACACTCAGGAATCTGATAAAAGCATTACACAGGAAGCCATAATATAGATGCAATGGACCTATAAGGTAAATCTTGAGAGAAAATATGCATATGAATAAGGTAAAAATAATACTAAATTTTAAAGAAGATTTTTTAAAAAAGTTAAAGATCCCTGGCATGATATTAAAAAAAAAAGTGTTTTTCAGTTCATTTTCCATTGGCCATTTACTACTGGGTATGTGACCTATCATAAGAGAGATTTCTTTTCCTCAGTAAGACTCCCTTGAGAAACTTGAATTTTCATTTGCAAGTGGATATAATTTAAAGATATCTTCTGAGTTGGGGGGGTTGGATATGTACCTACTTCTTTCAACTCTTGCAATCTCTTTTGCTGCTGCCCCCAAATATGTTGCCTCAGTCTCTGCAAGTTCATATGTGTATCGATCCAACTATCTTTAGAAGACTTTATTTTCTTGGTGTCTTCCATTCCCTCTGGCTGTTACAATCTTTCTCCCTCCTGTTCCTCTCACCCTCTGCATATTGCCTGGTTGTGAGCCTTTGTATTTGTGTCCATCTGCAGCATAAAGACGTTTCTCTGATGATGCCTGAGTATAGAAAAATGTCATAAGGAGTCATTTTATTGCTAATTTTAGGGATTTCTGCATTGTTATTGTTGTTACTGTTTTTTTTTCCATGATACTATTTTTTTCTTTTTTTTATTGGAAAAAAAAAATCCCTGCTTCCTCCCAGCCTCCCATTTCCCTCCTCCTCCTCCCACCCCTCTCCCCTCCCCCACTCCTCTCCCCCTCCCTCTCCAGTCTGAAGAGCAGTCAGGGTTCCCTGCCCTGTGGAAAATCCAGGGTCTTCTCCCCTTCATCCAGGTCTAGGAAGGTGAACATCCAAACTGGCTAGGCTCCCACAAAGACAGAACATGAAGTAGGAACAAAACCCCATGCCATTGTCCTTGGCTTCTCATCAGCCCTCATTGTCTGCCATGTTCAGAGAGTCCGGTTTTATCCCATGCTTTTTCAGTCACAGTCCACAACTTAATTAAGGGAACCACCTTAGGGCTGGTAAGAGACATGAACCTAGAGTGGCGCCCAGGTGCCCAGGGCAATGTCCCCAGTTAGTTCCTTGGGCAGCTGAGGATAGGGAACCTGAAATGACCCTATCCTATAGCCATACTGATGAATATCTTGCATATCACCATAGAATCTTCATCTGGCGATAGATGGAGATAGAGACAGAGACTCACACTGGAGCATCGGACTAAGCTCCCAAAGTCCCAATGAGGAGCAGAAAAGAGGGAGAACATGAGCATGGAAGTCAGGACCACGAGAGGTGCGCCCATCCCCCGAGACAGTGGGGCTGATCTATTGGGAGCTAACCAAGGCCAGCTGGACTGTGGTTGTTACTGTTTTGAATAGTAGCATTTGGTTTCAGGTTTCTCATAGTGCAGACTTCATGTCAAACCAAACATTGGTTGGTTACTTCCACAACTTTGTGCCAACACTGAAAAATCCCTAAATAGAATTTTAAAAGGAGGGCACTCAAATGACTGAGAAACACTTAAAGACATGTTGAATGTATAGTCATCAGAAAAATATAAATCAAAATCACATAGAGATTTCATCTTACACACATCAGCTCATACTGATAGGATGTGATATAAAGTGAGCACTCATCTATTGCTGGTAGAAGTGCAAACTTGTACAGCCACAATGAAAATCAATGGGATAGTTGCTTGGGAAGACAGGAATCAATAAACATCAAGATCCAGCTATATTACTCTTAAGCATGTACTCATAAGACACTTCCTCTTACCACAGAGACACTTGCTCAACCATGCTCATTGCTGATCTCTCCATAAAATCCAGAAACTAGAAACAGCCAATATGTCCCTCAAAAATGAATGAGTAACATGGCACAATTACCCTATGGAATATTCCTCAGCCATTAAAAAAAGAAAATCATGAAATACTGTAGTAAATAGATGAATCTAGAAAAAAATCATCCTTAGTGTAGTAACTCATTGTACATTTTGGAAGGTATTTATTGTTGTTTATCATTTTTTGATTCTTTTTTAGCAATCATTCTATTAAGACATAGTTATATTATTTTCCCTACTGTAATAGGAGGCCACTTGTTTGTTCCTGGCTGCTCAGACCCAAAATAATCACACAGAAACTGTATTAGTTAAATTACTGCTTGACCTATTATCTCTAACCTCTTATTGGCTAGCTCTTACATATTAATTTAATTCATTTTTATTAATCTATGTACCACCACATAGCTGTGGCTTACTGGGTACAGTTTTATCTGGTATCTGTCTCTGGCAGGGCTACATGGCTTCTCCTGTCTCCTTCTTCTTTCTCCCAGCATTCAGTTTAGTTTTCCTACCTATCTCTATTCTTTCCTGCCCAGGCCCAAGACAGTTTCTTTTTTCATTAACCATTAAAACAACACATAGACAGAAGAACTTCTCACACCATTTCCCCTTTTCTGTTTAAATAAAAAGTAAGGTTTTAGCTTTAATATAGCAAAATTACATATAACAAGACAGACATCAAGCAAGAATTACAGTCACAATATTTATATCTACTTTATCTCTTATCATAACTAAGAAAATCTATAACTATCTATTCTTCAACTCCATCGAAGACTCCAGAAGGATATAATATTACCTATGTAAACAGGAAGTGCATTGTAAACAACTTCCAAAACTCTATAATTAACAAAGACATCTTGCTGCCTAGACAGTCACCTAAAGTTCTTCTGTAATGTGGGGGCATCCAATCTTCAGCCCACAGGCCCATAGCAGACTTTTCCATGAAACAGAAAATTTGAAGATCTGTTGTGTAATGGCAAATTTCATCAGTTGCTTTCTTCTGTGTCCTGCAGAATGTCTGGCAGACTCTTTTATGAAGCAGGAATCCTGAAGGACTGTCTCACCTTCTTTAGGCAGCTTCTCTGTGGGTCCTGCATATCTAGTTCATACAACATAACATCAAGCAGTTCAGGCAAGAGCAGTTTCTTGACCAAATGGCTAACCAATTCTGTAAGGAGCCTCTTTGGTGCCTATCATCCTCTTGAAGTAGATTAGTGCTTCCAAGAGTATATGTCTCATTGTCATGAAAAGTCCCAAGTTTTTAAAACATTTTAAATGCCATATTCTATAGTCTATAAAAAAAATTGAAGCTTCATTCAAGTAAGAGGTGAGAAATAGTCAAAGAAAAATGTGCCTAATTACTATAAAATAAAATGAAATTAAAAAATTTTTAAAAATTGAAGCTTGTCTATATTACTGAAAGATTATATATATATAATCTAACATGACTACCAGCTTGACCATTATAAATGATTATCTATTAACTTATACTTCTTAATTATACATTACATTTCTAAATGAGCTACACAAACACAATACCTTAATCAAGAGCAGAATATATACATGTAACAAAATTGACCTTTGTAGGAGGAGGACCCATTTGTTTGTCCCATCCACCCAGAATGAAACTGTATTAATTAAATTACTGTTTGGCCCATTAGCTCTAGCTTCTTATGGCTAACTCTTATATTAATTTAACCCATTTCTATTCATCTGTATCTTGCCACAAGGTCATGGCCTACCAGTAAAGTTCCAGCACATCTATCACCAGCAGTGGATCATAGCATCTCTCTTCCTCCACCTTTCTTTCTTTCAGCATTCAGTCCAGTCCTCCTAAGCTCTACCTACCTAAGCTCTACTCTATCAGCAGGCCAAAGCAGTTTCTTTATTCATTAATGGTAATCACAGCACACAGATGGGACTCCTACATCACCTCCCCTTTTCTGTTTAAACATAGTAAAATCACATATAACAGGTATCAAGCAAGAATTACAGTTACAATATTCCTATATACTTTATCTTTTATCATAACTAAGGAGAACTATAACTATAAATTCTTCAACTCCATCAAAGAGTTCAGAAGGATATAATATTACTAAAGTAAACAGAAGTGCACTGTAAGCAACTTCCAAATATCTAGAATTGATAGAGATATCTTGCTGCTTGGACTGCCACCCAAAGTTCTTCTGTACTATTGAGGCATCCATCTTCAGCCTACTGGCCCATAGTATCCAGCAGATACTTTTCCACAAAACAAAATTTCAAAAACAGTTCCACCTAAACTGGCAGTTTGTTTATCACATTTTTCTGTGTCCTGAAGAATGTCTAACAGACTCTTTCATGTAACAGGATCCCAGAAGGACCATTTCACCTGCAAGTTCAGCAGTCATTTCTCTGTGGGTCCTGCATATTTAGTTAAGCAGCCCAGGAAAGAGCAGTTTCTTGTCCAAATGTCTAGCAAACTCCATAAGGAGCCTCATTTAAACAATATTTGGGAATATGTGAGTAGTTATTTCTTGACAAACTGATTCCTGCTGTTTATTAGGTGAAGTATTTTCTTTGTGGGGGTGTTCACAGCAACCTTTCGGGGCACATTTTTCCATCATACCATATTAATATGGAAGCAATTCATAGGTTCTCATCTTTTGTGGAAACAAAATAAGGACCTCTTTTCCAAAGCAACATATCCTTAGACTCAAATTTTGAAGTCAAGATGCCTTTATAATAATATACCTGCCAGTTTAGTCTAGCAGCCCATACAATGTAGCTTCTTCACAGTCAAAAAATTCAAAGAAGATACATTACACAGAATCCAGACTCTCTGTGAATTTTCCATTTTTACATGGCTTATTTTTCATTACTCCTTTTATTCTATGGCTATCTTTACTCTGTCTCTTTAAAGACTTTTTTAAATAATTGACTTCTTTTCCAATTCTCTATACTCTTTTTCTTCTCTCTTCCAAGCCTATGTACATTATTCCTAAACTGTGATTTATTTAGAGTTCTTTTTCATCTGAAGTTGTCTTTATTGCATATCTGTAATTATTTTCTGACCAGAAGTGCTTCTTGAAATGCTAAGCACTTAAGAATCTAAGCTGCAATATTACTAGGTCAAATAGGGTACTTCCTACTGGTCCCACCCAGTCTAAAATTTAAGTGGTGCCATTACTATGATATATACAGTACTGCTTGCTCTCTCGGCACAGTCCAGCGTGGCGGAGCTGCTCATTGGCTCTGAGAGACATGCACAGTGAACCATCTCTAGACACATAGCTGGTCCAGCCATGCTGCCATTAAGCAAGCTGCAACATTCTGCTCACAAACCCCATTAAAATGATCCATTTCCTGAGTCAGAGGTTGTGCTGGCAATATAGCCCAGAAAGCTGGCATTTTAAAGTGTCCATGGCTTTTTTCCTGTTATGGCTGAATCAGGAATACATATTATTAACATCTACAAAATAATGTTTAAAAATTAAAATTTAGAAACCTAATAAGGTTTTGATAGTTTGACATGCAATTATACCTACCACCATTATATACAGTCACAGATCAGACTGAAATACATCAATTGAGTGACCAATTGACCAATCAAGAGCCAATTTGCCATTGCCTTTTAATGCATAAGAAAATTACATTCACAGCATTAATTTTGTTCTAGTCATATCCTACAGCACATGACCTCTTGTAAATATAAAACAACTTTTTTACTTTGCTGATGTAAATAATAAAACTTCTTATTGGTCTAGTAAAGCATTTTGAAATATCGACTAATTATGTCAATTCTAGGATAATTAATAAAAATCCTCTATAATTTCATAGATACTTAGAACTTGTAAACAGAAATTTTACAATATATATCACCGCAAACAGAGAAATCCCTGAGAGATGTCCAAGATAATTATTACCAAAGTTCTCATTTTGTTCCACAGAGCAGGTGAATTCACCCATGGGGCAACTTCAGGAGTGAATATTGATCAAGATAAGGGGAAATACATTCAATAAACTCTCTGTATGAAACTGATATCTTCACATATGCACATCAGATGGAAGAAAATATAACCCAAGAAAAATCGTGAGTTTGATAAGCCAATTCATTTCTCCAACATTCTTCTTAAGATAATATCTAAGATATTTTTAGGTATCTCTTCCATCAATGCCCATTATGTAAGGACTTGAGGAATATTTCTTTGTCTTCTTTCATTTTTTGTACCCCATTAATTGGTTTCCTCTACCTTTTCTTATCCAACAGCAGTTTAGTGGATGACCATCAGGGCACATACCACCAAAAGGCACACCCACAAAAGTGTTCTAGTGCCTGCATCAAAAGATCATTCCTGTGTAGTTAAAAGTATGAGCAGCATCCAGCTAACATTGCACAATAATTTCCTGCTTCTTAACCAAGTACAGTATTATTTAATCATAGAGTTCACTGTAGATAATTTTCAACTCAGAAATAGGAGTAAATGTAACAGCAAGTCAAGTGAGATGAGACATAGTTCTTGTTCATTTCAGAAATAATATTAAATCCATCTGGCAGCAAACAAGAAATTAAGAGTAACTACAGTATATTTTCAGCCATCAGGATCTACCATATAGTATATATTGAAGTATTATTACAGTATAAATTAAATATTAACATATATATGTATATATATATATATTAAACTTTATCCAAAAATACTTACATTATTGCAAAGTTTAGAACTTAAAGCAAAATGAACTGCATGGAAAAATCTTTAATCTGAGAAAAGAATAAATACTTGGTTTAAATGTTTCTAAAGGGGTAATTTGGTGTGTTTCCATTCAATGATTTTTAAATGTACTCATTTAAAAGTCAAAGGTAGCATTTTCTATTAGAATTGCCACCAGTTACAGACAAGAATTACAAATCAAGCAATAGAAGATTCTATAGAATCTAGGCCCTCTAAAAATGCATTTCACTTTGAAGCAAACTAAAAGGAAGTAAGAAATAGCTGTTAAGTTTCTGGAAAAGAGTCACCATTGAAAAATGTCCTTTGCATCTCCATATCTCAGTTACTCAGTAAGTGTATGTCAAATTAGAAGAAATATAAGTATCAAGTATTTTAAGGAAAGGTGATCATATATATGTATATATATACATATATATATATTTACACACAATCTTAAAGAGTTTAACTGGATATTAAAATTCTTGTCTAAAACAATACAATGTTTTTAAGATATACAATAAAGGATGACAAAAGGAGACAATTTCTGGAAATCATATAAAACTTACTTGGCAGTGGTCATTGTCATGGTAACCAGACTGGCAGCACCAATGGCTTGGCAGTGCCTCTTTGCCATGCCATGGCAGGCCACCCTGTGCTTCCGTTGTATGCCTTGCTCTGCACACACCCTCCTTGGGAACAAAAAACAGTTCCAACCTTGAGTCATATAAAACTTAATTTTAAAACAGTTACTATTTTATTGGTCAATTAATTCCTAAGAATGTCTGTGGTAATTTTGGTGCAAATTTCTATCTTACACACATGAAATACTATGTTTTAGGATGTACATGAAAGTATACAGAAATGAGAAAATGCCCATGAATCAATTTATTATAAAAAGTAGAAAAACCTACTGATTTTTTTCTCTGTCTTTTCTTTTAAATTTTTACAACACAGTGTTTGATTAAGTGTGTTAATTTTGTAGTTAAAGAAATGGAAATAGTTTTAGTACAAAGCCATACATAATACCAACTACTAATGAGAAGTCAGTCAGATCTGACTTATTCAAAATCATTTTTAGTCAAGTAATTGTAATAAACATGTTAATGTTGATAGAGTAATATGACCATTCCTCC
This sequence comes from Neodon shergylaensis, assembly GCA_025134845.1. Lineage (NCBI taxonomy): Eukaryota > Metazoa > Chordata > Mammalia > Rodentia > Cricetidae > Neodon > Neodon shergylaensis. The sequence goes on from JABTXL010003485.1 coordinate 7,469,510, forward strand.
ATGATTTTAAATAATGATATAAAGCTTCACATTAAAAACTTTGCATTGCCAAATTGTTTCCTAAAAATATGTCTAGTCATCTTGCAGAAAAATTTGATTTTAAACACATAAAATATTAAATATTTATTATCCATGTAATTTATATCTAAAAGATACAGAATTTTTTAAACTATGCTGGATTTTTTTTAGTATGGTAAGAAACTAAATTTGGAGGTAAAATTCAGATTATCAAAATTTTAATGGAACAAAGACCTGTTTGGTGTAATATTTGTACCTTTTCCTCAGAAAGTAGGTAATCTTGGAAAGGCACATCTTTATTTGTAGCACACAAGACTCTCATCTATTGTCCTGTTTTTATAGCAAACAGATGTGTTTCCTGGGGTCTTTAAAATGTTCTTCATCACACTGCCACCCTTCTGAGTCTTCATAAAAAATGGAGAGGTAAATATAATTCTGATGAAAATACAAGATCTTTCTTTGTTCACCTGTTCTATTCTTTTGCAATAGAGATTCTCAGAATAAAGGAATAAAAACTAAAAATTGAAAATCACCAAGAGAAGTACTGAAGGTAGAGAGAGATGAGCAATGAATTCTCAACATCCAGTTTGAGAAGCATCCATTACAGATCACTAATCGCTGTTCACTAAAAGTTTAACTTTATTCAAAGTCGACATTAGGAATTACATTGAATTTCAATAGAGAAGTTCTGACAGAATCTTACTATTTTTTTTGCAGCTTATATAATGATTCCATGGATCATCAGTAGAATCATTTATATGACCTCGTTGAACTGAAATATTTACTTAAAGCTTTAATGTAGATATTCAGAAAGCCTTGTTGGAGGGAAGCTATACAGAAACCATATGTGACATACATGGTTCAAGAATGAGATGTGAAAAGCAGAAACACAATACTTCATTAACAAAAATTCATCATAGAATTTAAGCCCAATTTGTTTATGTGTTTTGTAAATTATTTTGTTTTTTCAAAAAATATAGATTATCAGTAGGTAAGGGATATTATGAGAAAACAGAAAAACAGATGATAGATTGTCCATGTCAGAAAACTATATTTCAAAATTTAAGAGATCAGTTTTGTCCAACTGCTAAAACTGAACTTAATACAACTGTCAGAGTTCAAGTTTGAATATCAGTTGCTTTGGTTACAAATTCTATATGCATTTGCAATGGTAGCTTGCTAACCTATGCTGTGATAAATCTTTGTTAGTGAAAATTTCTGACTCTGGTTTTTAACTCCCACTCTCAAACCATGTATTTCTTATATGGTGTTCTGTCTAATTTCCCTCCCACAAGATTTTTTTTCAACTCTACTTTAGACTTTAAACAAATATTTTAGCTCAACAATGTCACAGAAATTACCTTACTGATAATCATTGGATTCATCATACATGTTGCAAAAAAAAGGTAAGATTTTTACCAGAACTTTTCTACTGAAATTTAAAGTAATTCCTATCAAGCCCAAGGTATAAACCTCATTTCTATTATGAAGTGCTATGCTTGCTGGTGACATTGTCAGACCATATTTTTTAGTACATCTATGGGCAGAAAGCCTCTTCCTGGTGAAACCATGGACATTTTGAGGCTTTCAAATTGCTGTCATACTTCCCCTCTGCACTCCTGAACAGAAATTTCCTGATAAAACATGCTTGTAACAGTCACATTCCAACTCCCACTGGGGAGTTGGACTTGGCGCATTATCTTTCACTTGGGTAGCAATGTTTCTCGAAATTAGTGAAGTCTTCTTTTTACATTTAGCCTTTCTGTTTCATGGATATATGTTAACATTCAATGCAAAGGTCAGAATTGACTAAGTTATTTTCCTTATCTATCTAATTGATCTTTCTTTATTTTCAGGTTGTTTCTAAACACACCCTAAGTATAATGGAAGGAAGGAATCAGTCCATGGTATCAGAATTTGTGCTTTTGGGACTTTCCCATTCAGAAGATATTCAGGTCTTACTCTTCATAATATTTTTGATGTTTTATCTGCTCATTGTGTTGGGAAATATTGTCATCATGGTCCTTATCACCACGGATCGCAATCTCCATTCCCCAATGTACTACTTTTTGGCCAACCTGTCCTTTGTTGATATGTGGCTTTCCTCAGTCACAACTCCTAAAATGATAGCAGACGTTCTGAGAGAAAACAAGACCATCTCCTTTGCAGGCTGCATGTCGCAGGTCTTCTTTGCCCATTGCATCGGTGCAGGAGAGATGGTACTGTTGGTGGTAATGGCTTATGACCGCTATGTGGCCATCTGTAAACCACTCCACTACTTCACCATTATGAACCTGAAAAGATGTATTGGGTTGGTGTTGACTTCCTGGACCATTGGTTTTGTGCATGCCCTGAGTCAGCTTGTGGCAGTTTTGCAGCTACCTCTCTGTGGTCCCGTGGAAACTGATAGCTTCTTCTGTGATATACCACTGGTGATCAATCTAGCATGCATGGATTCCAATGACTTGAACACTTTAGTAAATGCTGACTGTGGAGTTGTGATTGTAACCTGTTTCATTCTGCTGCTCATATCCTACACATATATTCTTTTCACTGTTCAGCGGAGTTCTAACTCTGGTGCATCTAAAGCCCTATCCACATGTAGTGCCCACATCACAGTGGTGATGATCTTTTTTGTTCCCTGCATCTTCATCTATGTGTGGCCACTCAATATCACCTGGTTAGACAAATTCCTTGCTGTGTTTTACTCTGTCTTTGCACCTCTCCTAAATCCAGCTATTTATACACTGAGAAACAAAGAAATGAGAAACTCTATGAAGAGATTAAAAGGCTATTTCATAAATAACAAGGTAAATATATAATGTCCAAAAAAATCACTATAAATATTTAACACTTACATTTCACCAGATGAAGAAGGATTGAAATTTTGTTAAAATTACTTGTATGTACATTAGTTATAGTCTTTTGATATGTAACAGGTTCAATGTAATTCTGGAGATTGAATATTTTGATAATTTAGAACATTTTAAATTATTTCTGAAAAATTTTAAAAATTGACCCTTTCTTACAAGAAAACATTAAAATTCATTCTTAAATATCTAGAGCAACATGAAGAATAACCTAAATGTATTTGTCAAGCTTCTAAACAACATATTTTTGTAAAATTCATTCAAAAATTGCTATAACATCAAAAAATTAATCTAACTAGACACAATTCACAAGCCTTTTACTCATCCTTTGTAACATGGCAACATTATTATTTTTACTTTATTCTGGCTTTCTCCAAGATAATAAAAAGGATATAGAAAAACTGGAAAAGAATAAAATAAAAGTAATAAACTGCGCATTAATTAGCACTGGACATTATTTGGTATTTATTTTATTACCTTAATTAAAATGAAATCATTATATAAAAAACATAATGCTGATTTTCTCAATTATCTGAGTTTCAAGGTCTCAAATTGTTCTTCAAATTATTGCCCATTATTTCCATAAAATTATGAACAATAATTTATGAGACAGTGGCCATGACTGTGCTTGCTAATTCTTTATATTTAAATCTTTAATATAGTTAATTATATATAATAAATAATTTTACAAAATTAAATCTTGGGAGTTATTTCATTGAAATACTATTATTTATTTGTAATTAAAAATTTAAATATGACCTCTGACATTTCAAATATTATAAAAATTATAATTTTCATAATAATGTACATCATAATAAAGTATAATACATGTCTTATTTTTCAAAAGGTGGATTGAAATTCAGTGATCAAAAACAATTACAAAAGTAAGGTCAAAATAATATATATATAGCTTCTATTCTTTGAGTATATAAAAATATAACAAAAATGGTAGAATAAATAAAAAATGTTAATGATTGTTAGCTGCCTGTTCAGGTTTTTCTGTCATGTTAGAAGTATTATGGCCACAAAGACATCTATTATTATCTCAAATATTTTAGTAGTTTAAGACTTTGAAATATATGTTAAATTCTTTAAGGTAGCAGACTTAAGTTTTTCTATACTTGAAAGATACAGAAAACAATTTTATTCCAAGAGTATTCATTTGTTAAATGCCATGGAACAACATACTAAAATAATAATGATTTTCTAACAAGAGTAATTCATGATAAATAAATAACCTGAATATACCCCTTAAGTTCATATTATTTTAATCATGTCCATGCCATAACTCACATTCTATTTTTTCAATTTAGTGTGAATTGTGAACAATTCTGATATGCATTCTGAACTGTAACTATAGCACATGTTGGCAAATTAAAATATCTGTAAGATGTTTATTTACAGCCACAGTTATACTTATTATATATATACTGCTACTAATAAAAATTAAAACAACCTTTTATACTCATTGCAAACTTTAGATATTTTGGTTCTCTAGTATACTGAGAAGGATCTTGAGTGAGGAATATTTTCTATTAAATTTTCTTTTTTAAAATTGTGCATGAAAGTAGATATGGGTCTATTTTCTTTCTTCTACATGTTGGCATCCAGTTATGACAGCACCATTTGTCAAAGATTTTTTTCTTACATTGTATAATTTTAACTTCTTTGTCAAAAATCAGGTATTCATAATGTGCTGATTAATATCTGGGTTTTTTATTCAATTCCATTGGTCAACCTGTCTGTTTTTATGCCAATACCAAGTTGTTTTCATTACTGTTGCTTTATAATAGAGCTTGATGTCAGGGATGATGATGCATCCAGAGGTTCTTTTATTGTAGAGGATTGTTTTGGCTTTCCTGGGTTTTTTTGCTTTTCCATATAAAGTTGGGTATTGTTCCTTCAACGTCTGTGAATTATTGTGTTGGGATTTTGATGGGGACTGCCTTAAATTGATAAATTGCTTTTGGTAGGATTGCCAATTTATTATGTTGATCCTCCCTATCCAAGAGCATGGCAGAGAATTCCACACATGTAGGAAATGAAATATGATCATATATACTGCCAGTTCCTCTCTCCAAGTATTCCCAGATGTCAATAAACATGATCCTCTCCCAAAATTCAAGGCATCTTCTTAAATGTAATTAGTGGACCCATTAAGTGGAGAAGCATACAGTCATCCAGGGCAGCATGGACAAACTTCTAGTGGACCATCCTTCAAAGAATGATTATCTCTCCAACACGATGACAATCGCTAATACCTCCACAGCAAAAGTTGGGGCCCAGAGAGCTCATCCCTGATCCTTTCAAAATTAGAGGTGGCTTGATCTTGTGCTAGTTTTATGCAAGAAACCTCAGCTTCTGAGCATTTAATGACTACAATAACCACATGAAGAAGAGAGCCTTTCACAATAGTACTCTGTATCCTCCAGCTCTTACATTCTTTCTTCCTCCTCTTCCAAAATGTTTCCTTTGCATTGACTAAAGATATTCCATGTAGCAATGAGAATTTGTGGTAGCATTCTCAGCACCAACACCAGTTACATATGTTTCCATCTACACTGCATTCTGAAAAAAAAAAATAAGCATCTCTGACAAAGTTTTCAAGTAACACAAATCTATGGGTATAAGCATAAATATTTAGAAATAACAATACGTCCCACCCTTGTTTCTGTGACCTTTTAGATACTCACTTTAGGCTAGGGTTATAATACTAGGCTTGTATTCCTACTGTAGAGTAGACCTTCGACCTTAAATTCAATAAGAAAAGAGTTGGTTAGCCAATAATAGCCAAGTCACTCTTGTAGCAGTGGGTATATCTTGGTAAGTCAGTACTGCATCAATAAAGTCCAGTCAGATCCACATACTCTTTCTTTCCCAGTAGTCTGAATAACAAACTTCCTACACTATGAAAGCTAGCAAGCAGGGAGGAAATTTCCAATTAACCTACAAAGCAAACTATCTTTTTTTTAATGTAGTAGAGATGTTTCTAATAAATTTAATACATTCAGGATATACTGTTTCATGACCTTCACTTCTAATCATGATACCAACATTTAGAAAACTGAAATTGAAACATCATCTTATTTTTGTTATTGGAATACATGAATAAACGTTTCTGAAGTGGTAATCATGGAGACTGCATGAGTCTGTGCTAGGTCCTCTGCATACATTCTGTGGTTGTTTAGCTTGGAGTTTTAGGGGAACTCCTAACAATGGGAATGATGGCTGTCTCTGGCTCTTTCACCTACTCTTGGGACCATTTCTTCCTCTTGAACTTCCTAATGAAGGCTTGATATGGGGACTTGTGCCTAGTCTTATCTATCTTGTTATACTGTGCCTGGTTGATATCCCTGAGAGGCCTGCTCTTTTCTGAAAGGAGAATCAGTTGATCAGAGGTGAGGGGAGATGGGGAGGAATGGGACAAGTGGAGTGAGTGGAGGCTATGGACTAAATGTATTGTATTAGAGGAGAACAATCTATCTTGAAGGCAAGAAAAGTCAGAAGAGAAAATAAAAAGAAAAAAATCTATTTTGTGATCATTGTGACTATAATTTTAAACAGGTATAAAAAGAACCCACTCTGAGAAGAACTGGAGGAGATAGAAAATGGTTGGGTTTTTTTTTCTAGAGGACCAACCAAAGAGAGAGTTTAGTGATGGAATGTTGGATCTTCAATATTTGTTATTCTTGTGGCACATATAGATTTTCCCAGAAACTTCCCATTATACAATGTGCAATGTGACAGGAAGAGGGTTTTGAAAAAAAAGAGCAAAACCACACTTTCTCCTATCAGAATTATCATGGAGAAACAAAGAAAAACTACTAGGGTTTTTAAAGCTAATCCCCTAGACATTTGTAAATTCTAAATTGCCTAAAAGCATGTCACACTCAACACAAAATACAGTGACAAAAGTGATTGTATAAGAGAGCAGCTATGCTTATAAATCCTAGTGATTACTTAATGGCATGTGTCAAGTTTGCAAAAAAAAACCTAAAATAAAATAACTACCAGTTCATAAAATGAGAGAAATCGTAAGGAGTTAAAATTAATGAAAAGAACAATACAAAAATATAATAATGATGAAGATTGCTTAAAAATGGATATAAAAATGAATTAATAAAATTGGAAAGATAAAGGTGATGTTACAACAAAACCTTGAAGACCCAGAGCATCAATAGATGCTTTGAATGTTTTGAAAACATATACTCCAATAAGTTAGAAAAGTTTAAGTAGCTAAATCTTATACTACTCTGATAGTACTCTGATAGTACTCTGATACTACTAAATTTGAATGAGGAAGATATTTTGTTTTGTTTTGATTTTGGTTTAGTTTGTTTTTTTGTTGTTGTTGTTTTTCAAGACATGGTTTCTCTGTGTAACTTTGGTGCCTATCCTGGAGTTAGCTCTTGGAGACCAGACTAGCCTCAAGTTCACACAAATCTGCCTGCTTCTGCCTGCCAAGTGCTGGAATTAAAGGTGTGCACCACCACCACCCAGCTATGAGGAATATATTTTTAAGAAATACCCAAATAAACTATGGGATATAATATTGAGGCAGTAACAAAATTCAAGCCAATGAGGACAAGTCAGCACCAGATGGATCCAACCCTGAATTCTTCAAGGCCTTTCAAAAACAAGTAACATTAATGTTCCCAGCTGGAAAAGGGCTGCTTGTTTTGTTCCTCAGCCCCAAAATAACCACACAGATAAATGAGCTACACAAACACTTTAATCAAAAGCAGGAATATACATATAATAAAATCGAACTTAAATTTGTATCAATCAATCAAGATCCACATATTCCCCTTCAAGTGTAAACAAACATTTATAAACAATATTTGAGAATATGGGTGTAGTTCTCTCATACTGCTTCCTGCTTTTTGTTGGGCAAAGTATTTTCTCTTTGGAGGTATTCATGGCACCTTTTGGGGAATCTTGGTCCAACATTAGCCTGGAATGAATCCACAGGTTCTCCTCCTCTGTGGAAACAAAAGAAGAACCTCTTTTCCAAAGAAACATAACCTTAGACCCAAATTCTAAAGTCAAGATACCTTTGTAATATACAGGCTGGTTTAGCTTAGCAGTCCAATAATGAAATGTCTCTCTGTACTTAGCTCCTTCGTAGTCAAAAAATTAAAAAAAAAATAATATACATAATCCAGACTCTATGAATTTTCCATCTTTACATTTTTGGTTTTTGCTTTGTTTAGTCCTTTTAATCTATGACTGTCTGTACTCTGTCTCTTTAAATACTTTACCTTTATTTTTAAACCATTTACTTCTTTTTATAACTGTCTATATTTTTTTCTTTTCTCTCCCAAGCCTATATACATTTATCCAACACTGTGACTCATTTAGAGGTCTTTTATGTCTAAATCTGTCCCATTGTGTATCTGAAACTCTTTCCTGTCTTGAAGAGCTTTTAAAACAGAAACAGCTTCATTGCAGCCACTCTGGACACTGGGTCCTCCTCTTTCCACTTTCAAAATGGTAAAGGTTCCATTACTGCCAGATCTGGGACCACCAGGTAGGAGCCATGCTCAACACTTTAACTCTGAGAATGAGCATGAAGCACATAAACTCTTTTTATCTGATTTTATATCATAGCTAAATATGACATGCAGAGCATAGCACAGCCTGGATATATCTCTGTGTATGGCAACAGAAATCCAATATGCTCTTCTACCAGTGTACTCCTACTAGTCCTGATCCTGACACCCGCCCAGGCCAGGAGGGAGGGGTGCTGAGCTAAAGGCATGGTCTCAGATACTTGCCCAAGTGACAGGAAAAGACTGAACTAAGTTAGACAAGGAGGCCTAAGAGAGCCCCCTCAAAGTGTTTCCCAATAGCAGATGGTTGCCTTGACTGTCCCTCGTTGATCTAAGTTCATTAGTTCAGTGTCTGACTTTGCCACACCTTCTGCATAATCCAGAAGGAAGGAGCATTCTTTTTGGAATATGCTAAGAAAATACATTTTTTTTCTAGGAATGCCCTGTTTACATTCCCTTTTAGGTGACCTTCTTTACTGAAATTGAAACATGTGACATTTTGATTTTTCTTTAAACCTTTGGAAATTACCTCTCCCATCCAAGCATCATCATGGCCACAAGATTCAATGTTGATTGTGTCTTAGATCCATTCTTCCAAAGGTGATGGCCTTGCATTTAAGGGCCTAATTACCCTTTTGAATTATGCATTAGCATTTTCAAAAGTCAGAGATTCATTAGTCTTTGTCTAGCTTCTGATTTTGCTATCATTCTATCTACAACTGAAGTCCTTCATGTTAAAAAAAAATCACTGCAGGTTTCTTTTTGACCTTTTATAACTTTAGTAAATGATTCAGTTTTCCTTCCTATTCTTCAAATTTGTCCAAAACATTCAAAGTTGCTGTACAGCATAAAGCCAGGTTGTGGGAATTATATATAGATTGCATTTGTACATTAGCATAATCTCCCTTTCCAAGAAGTTGGTCTTGGAAATTTTTCATAACTCTAGTCCTACATCATTGTTCAATGGCATTAGCCTCATCTTTTCACTAGGTCCTCCACTATAATCGAGGATCAGGCTCTAAGATTGATATAACCAAGTCTCTCCAGTCTTGAGAAATAATTCTATTACAAGTTGACCACAAGTTTAGCATCTGTTTCACAAAAGGTGAATACAAACATGTGAGTCTGTTGGTTTCTTGAATCTTCTTAAATCTAACATTTCCACAACATTCCAGTGAGTCCTTAAATAGTCTTGGGGATTTCTGTCATTTGGCTGTTCCTGTAATGTAACTGGATAAAAAAAAAAAGTTGGTTATTTGGAAACCTTAAACTGTTCCTCTCTAACTTTATGATGCAGTGCTAAGATTGGTTCTTCTTTAAATTCCTCTGTCTTGATTGACTATCTCTATGATCTGTTTTAATAAGTTTTTCTAAGACCTGTATTTTGACACTCTATCATTTGCTGTGGGAGCTCCTTCTGCTCCTTCAGCCAATAGCCTTTAAGATACCAGTTCATATGGGCATGGTCTCTTTTGCTTTAAAAAACAGTGGTAGCCCCCTCCCTTGCTTCTGGCTCTGCTTCTTGCTACTAGACTCTGTTTCTGGTCATGCAGAGGGCTGTTGTCTAGGACAGAGATCTCTAAGTTTTCTCCTTAATTAAATAACACTTTTATTAATCATAATTCCAAACTGGTGTGGGATTGTTTTGTGACTTACAGCTACAATCATTTTTAGACATGAACCAAGAATTATCAAGAGGATAATTAGCATTACATCAATCCCACTTAAGTTGGTTATTCTTTCATTTAGTATATTTAAATGTTCCAATTTTAAATCATGCTTTATGTAATCATATGTTGACTGATGTTTCTGTCCTGCCCAGTTCCTGTAGTCGTTAAGTCCCAAGAAAATCACAGAGTTCTACATTAGTTATAAACTGATTTACCCATTAGCACAGACTTCTTATTAACTCTTATAACTTATATTAGCCCATTATTCTTGTCTATATTAGCCACATGGCTCAGCACCTTTTTTAGCGAGGCAGTCACATCTTGCTTGTTTTCTGGTTGGGTCAGGACTGCAGAGGAAAGGGCTTCCTTCTTCTCCAGAATTCTCCTGTTCTCTTTTACCTCCCTCTACTTTCTGTCTGGTTGTCCAAATAATCCAATCAGTGATTATTTAAAATAAAATTGACAGAATACAGAACATGGTCCCACACCAATCATACAGAGACCTAACTCTATCATAATTGTGCATCCCATTTTTAACATGGGAAAAAAAACCTCTTTGTTCTTTTGTTAAATAGACCCCCTTTAAGAATTCCCCATTGTTTCACCAAATCTGACACCAATGATGATTCAGATGATGATGAAAGTTGAAATTGACTGCTGCTGTGTAGACCAGTAGAAGCCCGAGTGGGTTTCAAAGCAGCTACCTAGTTTGGCAGCAGCCCAATGGGGTCCAGAAAAAGTTTACAATCTACTGGAGATAAGAAACCAAAGAAGCAGCCATATGCTTGGGGGTGGGGATGTGTGAAAACAACTACCACCTGTGGTATTTGGAACTCAAACATTTGTGGAGTTTGCTTCAGAGAGGCTGTAGCATAATTATCCCAGACTTACTCAGAGGCTTAGGAAAAATAGAGCGAAGAACCTAGTCAGTGAGATTTTGACTCTGGAAGGAGTGTCAGTGGCTTCAGAGCCAAAGAAGTTTTTTTTTTTTTGGGGAATTCGTGCACCACATTAGGCACCAGATGTAACATGAATTCTAATTGGTTTTAGTAATTAAAAACTTCAAGCCAGATATAGGGGCAAATGCAGAAATATCAGGGAAGCAGAGCAGCCAGCTACTAGTTCTTACCTCTACCAAATCCTCAAATTGAAATGGGGTATCCTATCTTTACAAAACCTCAGACTGAATCCTAAGCTCCTGTGTAGGTACAAAATGTTGTAATCACCAAGAAAGGATGGACAATGGAGTATTTTCTCTGAATTTGTCAAATACAAGTGGGCTAGACATTGTTGATGAATTTATTACCTGTATATATTATAGTTATTGCACTTACTGTGTATAGTTTTACCTATATTCATTGTAACTTTGTAATTTTAGACAAAAAGGGAAAATGTGGTTGTATTTTGTTTATGCCTTAACAAATAAAACTTGCCTGAAGATCAGAGTGTGGAGCTAGCCACACTAGTTACCCATCGAGTCCAGGCAGTGGTGTTATACACCTTTCATGCCAGCACTTGGGGGACAGAGGCAGATGGCTCT